>JAHWFP010230959.1:0-13658 GCA_023313725.1 Lithobius niger
TGGCGTCCATTTCGTGGCTATCGAATCGAAGACAAACCATCGAATGCCGGCATACAAAACCCATTCCGTCGTCTTTTACTGCAGTAAAAATAGTTTTCTTGTTGTCATAAATCGACGCTTAAATGTTGCAAGCATCGTACGCCGTGTCACGAGGCACGAGGAGAAGATTTGTGTCTGCGTCGTTGCCATGGTTACTCAACTCGAAAGCCGCATATCTGGTAAAGGCGAGAAGCAGCCATCAGATTTAGTATTGATCAAGTAAAAACTAGTGAGTGAGAAAACTGTCGTTGCGTAAACGAGCCCTAAGGATGTCACACGAAATTCCCTTTCCGCCAAACTCCTCTTTTAAAAATAAGAAAAGGACGTCATAAAGGATTCTCGCGTATTGCAGGGAAGCCATAGCCTCACTCAACCCAACAGAAAGATAGGAAGCTTCACCCCACTTAATACAGTGGTGTGTATTAAAAAATTTGGGGGGAATTCGTGATGTGTTGGATGTGGAAAATAATCTTTTTAGTATCACTTTGAAGGTTTGGCGCACTCCCAGCCGAAGCCATGGCACTAGGAGGCGAGCGGGACAATTTTGCTAGGTAATTCCAACCTGAAATTCCAAGGATCTCATATACCACTATCAACAGGAGCACGTGGCCTCACAAGGCATTTCTCTTCCCGAAAATTCCAGGGGACACTGACATCAGGTTCGACCCCGGGACCTCTGGCATATGAGATAGTCGCCCTGATCGTCAAGCCATCTTGCCCCTCTTGCCACCACTGTTGCACCAAAAAACTTCATCATTCTGGGATCACGTTTTGATGTGCCTTAAGAGCCTTCAAGTTTAAGATTGTGTGGCAATGGGTGGGTGGTAAGCGAAAAAGGCAAATATGATGATCGGACTGGTTTTCAATTTAAATGTAATCGCATTTGATGCTCTCAGAGACCTTGATGGCAACCACATTTGCACAGAATTTTTATTTTTTGACCAATTTAGTATTTGGAGGAATATGGGCCAAAATTGGCTGAAACGCTATTTTGGCTAATATTCGATGTTAAATTACCCCCACAGCTTTTCATAAAATCACAGACGCCCAAATAACTCAGTTATCTAAACAGCTGGTAAATACGTCAGAAAAGTTTACTCTTTTTTTTTTTTTAATGATCGTGCAAGAAGTACCTAGAATTGCTAAAAACAGATTAAAAACGCGAATAGTTTGTTTTAAATTGTCTTAATTTTCTGTATTTTTTGCTTCGATTTCTCTTTCGATCATCACAAGGTAGGTGGAGCCTTCCAACTGAGTTTGGACCAATCAGAAGCCTCCTTGTATAACGTAGACATACGTCGAGAGTCACCAGTTAAAGTCAAACTTGTTTTTCAAGTTTTGTTGCGCCCTGGGGGCCCTTCAAAAAGCTTGTCGTGCCCATAGTGACTTACTTTTCGCCCATTTTGTGGTAGTACACAAGCTTGCATGTATGCCGGGACTCATGAGGTTATGCCTAACGCTGCAGCTGCTGACGTGGTTGTCTTGCTATTTGTTAGGTGTTAACGTAAATTCCATACACCTGGGTAAATCCTGTAAATTTAGTGAATTGTCCTTTTTGCTATGTAGTATATTAATTTCTGAGTTCGGTGGGTTGCTGTCTAAGAGACCGGTCATTATTTATGGCCGAGGGGGGGAGGGGGTGGAAGAAAGAAATGAAAATGACACCACTAAACAACCAAATTTTCGATGACGCACTCTTCGAGATCCTGAAAAAAATCTTGACCATAAAGACGCCCACTCAAGATCCAAAAAAATGTGACCCCCCCCCAAAAAAAAAATAAAATATGCATTTTTGAAACTGTCTGCGGATGATTTCCTGTAGCCAAGAATAGTGATGCAGCCAAATTAAGTAAATAGCTCTCCACACCAAGTTACCATTAGTTGTAAGGAAACGTGTCTCGTTTTTAACGAAAATACACGTTGGGTTAAATATGATTTGTAAAATGTTCCTTACACCCATCACTTGTCGAAGATTCATACAATTTCACACACACACATACAGACTGTTTGCTTGTATGCCCACATCCGTAACATAGTCGGCACCTGAATGCCAGAAGCCAAGAAACCAGGTTTTCAACAAAGTTCTTTGTACCAGAAGCTGAGGCGATGTTAGAAATCTTAACTGCTGAAAAGTGCCATTTTTTAGGTACAAAAATGAAAAATGTATGACCACCCCCCCACCCCTTGAGAGGGTCCAAATAATCCATGATCCCCCCTCCTCCTAATTTCCTCCGCCCCCCTCCTCCCTCCGGGCAATAAATAACTACCGGTTCCTAAATCCGGCCCTGACAACACCATAAGCCACCTTTATTGGTCTTATCCTTAAGGTTTTCTTGCTACGACTTTCGTTCAGCAACCCAAATCATTAATGCAACAAAGGATTCCCCCAAGGTTCTTTGCTTGCTGTCCTAACTTCCGAACCTAAATTTCCCGACTGATTAGGGGAAGAGCATTTCTTCTTGGGCTCCATCTAATCTCGTTTGTGACGTAGGCAGGGCGAAAGGAAACCGAGGAAATTCTCCAGGGAATAAAGAACAAAGGGAAGGAAACAAGTGAACAACGGAACTGATGGAAGAAAACAAGACACCCTGATCGTTAGTCAATAAGGAGACCAAAATAGGCCTAAAAAAAACCGTTTCCCGTATACGTGATTTCCAATTTGGGGACTCACACTGTAAAAAATATTTCCGTTTTTTTACGGTGACAGTCAATGGTAACACTGCTAACAGGAAAATGAACGTAATTTAACGGACGTCCCGTTATCTTGAGCAACGGTTAAATTTACGGAGCATTCATTAAGTAAAGATGAGTTGAAGTCAGGCTAAACAGTAATTATCAGTCTAATTACGGTACTTTATTCCGTAAAATATATTTACAGGCATGTTCCGTAAATATTTACGGACGTTGTACGGTGAAAATACGGAAATTTTTAACAGTGCAGGTTGATGTTGATTTAGAGGTTCATTTCGTGCTTGTGTGATCCCATTCTGATTGTATGGTTTCTGTGAACTTACGCTAGAAAGTCAAGACGGAGAAGAAATAGTTACTGGTTCCCAAGGGGGACAGGTTTGTAAGATCGACCCGATTCACTATTATACTCCACTTCATTTTGATTGAAATCTGGTAAAAGTAGCCTTCCGCGCATCTCAGGTTCCCTTCGCAGTTGACTTTCCTTTCCTTCCAGAATGTATCCTACGCCAGTGGTTCCCAACCTTTTTCAAACCGCAACCCCTCCTAAAAAAAAAAATTTTTTTCCCGCGACCCCACACCGAAAGTAAATACCCTTGTCCGTCGGTTTCACAACTAGGGGGTTTGGGGGAGCGTTGTGAGCTCCCCCAGCGGGGTCCGTGGCAAAGCCCCGGGAAGCCAACACCATTTTTATCCTATTAAACGTTGTTAGGGACCGTTCATTATTTATCAACGGAGGTGGGGGGGGGGGGGGGGGGGGTAATCCAACAAAAAAAAAAAAAAAACCCCCCCCCCCCCCCCCTTTGGAGTACGTATGGAACTGGATAAAGAAGAATTGAAATGATGTATCCTTACGTAATTGGCCGAGTGAGGTAAGCGAACGAGGTCCCATTTTAGCTCGACATTTTGG
This sequence comes from Lithobius niger, assembly GCA_023313725.1. Lineage (NCBI taxonomy): Eukaryota > Metazoa > Arthropoda > Chilopoda > Lithobiomorpha > Lithobiidae > Lithobius > Lithobius niger. The sequence continues at coordinate 3,638 of JAHWFP010230959.1, forward strand.
TACTTTTGTCAGGTATATATATAAGTCTGTTTTTTTTTCGCAGGTACGGCCATGAACGGATTCGAATGAAATCTTGTATAGGAATCTTTTTTTTTTCTTAATAAGGTGGAAGAAAGTACCTATTTGATTTTTTTTACCTGTTGCTAAAAATCCAAAATGGCGGACAAAAATGGCATCCATAAACTGGTAGGTCAGTTATAGACAATCACATGAAGCGGTTCGAACGGAATTTATTAAAAATAAATGGTACCACTGAAGTATGCAATCTACCGTCACGTTACAGTCTACTCCACCAAACCTAACATAACCATTCATTACCTAACCTTACCTAGAAATTTTGGTGAATTTACTTTATGGTAGACCGCTTACTACAGTAGCATGGAATATTCTTTATGCACGACGTAGGTACTTGCTTTTATGCCAATTGATAAAATTCAAAATGGCCGTCCAAAATGGAGTCCAAAAAAACGGTGCGCAGCTGTTACGACCGAAAGAATTACATTTTTTCTTGAGGAGTGGGGTTAGCGAGGTCCACTGTTCGGTAATAGGGCGATTAAATACATCCTGTTCCCAATTTCGACTCTTCTCTTTCATTTAGAAAGTTGTAGGCCTACACGACCGTGCCGCCGCAAAGTTTTACCTTTGTCACTTTGTCTTGCCTCTGTTCGCTAAGGTGTAGTCAATTGTATCGTTATATGAATGTTATTTCCTTACTTCTGTGTCTAATGGAGGTGAATGGGCCTGGAAACCTATACACAAAACTAAACATTAATTCGACTTCCCCTTTAAAAACCGGTTGCCACAAAATCAAAATTACAGCATTTAGGCCTATCGAGTTCTCTCTCGCAGGAAGCAAAGGAATGCACAAAGCTTAAAGGGCAATTACATCCATTTTGGCATGCATGTTTGACTTTTGGATCACTTACACAATAACTAAACACAAGAATTGCGGTAAGAATACGTTACTTCCGTCCGATATAACAATTTAATTACTGCATCACCAAAACACGACACGGAGATCGCCATTGTTTTGCTGGAATTACCAGAAATTAATGCCGACAGATGTCACTTTTCGATTTCGACTCGCAGCCGATTGAGATAGCTGTATTGACTGTGAGGAGCTCAAGCGTCTGGCGGCCTTAGGTAGCCGGCAGTGTAGTGGCCAGCTAAGGCCGTCAAACGCTTGAGCTCCTCACAGTCAATACAGCTATCTCAATCGGCTGCGAGTCGAAATCGAAGCGATCCGTCTGTCGGCATTAATTTCTGAGCGTTCCAGCAAAACAATGGCGACCTGCGTGTCGTGTTTTGGTGATGCAGTAATTAAATTGTTATATCGGACGTACGTAAGATAAGATAAGATAAGATAGATATTTATTTCCCGAAAAAGAAAATAGGGTACAAAGTACCACTGACAATGGCTCTGAAGATATATACAGTACCTACAAATAACACAACATCCCAGGGGGATTGGTCACTACATAAAATAATATAAATAACAATGTAAATAACATCCTGACAATAAGCGTGGTTAAAACTGAATTAAAATTAAGATTATGGGAGCATTACCGGCGAAGAAAGGACGATAAGAGACCCTGGTGCAGTTTTGATTTAAAATTTGCTAGGGAATCCGCCATAACAACATCCGCAGGCAGTGAATTCCATACTTTCACCATCCAGTGTGAGAAGAAGTGCAACCGGCAGTCTAGCCTAACGCTAGGTACGGACAGCTTCCAGGGGTGGCCTCTAGTGCGATCACCAGAGTGCAACTCGAAAAATGTACAGGAGTCTATATCGTACCCATCGCGTAATATAGAGTAGGTAAGGTATAGATCTGCTTTTAGTCTACGGATCTCAAGTGACTCCAACCTAAAAAAACTCAATCGTTCTGCATATGAGAGTATTTTAGTCTTATCCAATGATTTAGTAAAATGTCTCTGAACTGATTCCACCAAATCTATATCTCGTAGGAGATGTGGGGACCAGACAGGACTTGCATATTCTAAAATAGGCCTTACATAGACTTTAAAGGCCCACAACAAGGTTGGAGGATCACCAGATTTAAAACATTTCCTTATAATTGCAGCCCTCTGGCGAGCCATTTTAACAATTTGGTTACAATGATTACTAAATTTAAGGTCATGGGAGAACCAAACCCCAAGATTTTTTACAATATTAACTTGCGGTAAAATACAGTTGCCGAATGCACGATAAATGTAGTGGTCGTTGCTCCGGCCAAGTGACAAGAAAGAACACTTCTGGGGAGCAACAGGCAATTGCCACAAATTCGACCATACCATCACGCCATTAAGCTCAGTCTGAAAAGCATCAAACGTGATTTGATCGAAGACAACCGCCGATTGCGTTACGTCGTCTGCATATTTGGACAAGTTTACTTGACTATTACCAGATTTCAAATCATTTATGTAAAATACAAAAAGTAGTGGCCCAAGAATTGAGCCTTGTGGTACACCACTTACAACCTCCGTCGGGACAGAACGGCATCTCTCCAGTTCAACCCACTGTCGCCTCCCAACAAGAAAATTTGTTAGCCAGTCCAAAAGGCGGCCCCTAAACCCATAATGTTTAAGTTTTGCCAGCAACGTAGGGTGGGAGACTGACTCAAAAGCCTTTGCAAAGTCTATAAAAACAGCATGTACTGGCAGGCCAGCATCCACCGAACTTGTCCAAGACTCCAGCGATGCTAATAGTTGTAAACATGTTGAACGTCTGTGGACGAAGCCATATTGGTCTTTAGATATAATATTGTGCTCAATTGCAAAGGCAAGCATTTTATGACGAATAACCCGTTCCATAACCTTGCATAAAACACAGGTCAAAGCAATAGGCCTATATATAATTACAAGGATTAGATGCCTCGCCTTTCTTAAGAATAGGACTAATGCGTGCCGTCTTCCAGATGTCAGGTAAAATGCCTGACCTCAGGGAAACCTCACAAATCCAGCTGAGTGGTACACATATTTCATATTTAATGTTTTTCAAAAGATTAACAGAGAACCCATCCGGGCCGCAAGATTTACTTGATTTCATTGCGGAAATAACATTAAGGATCACCTCAGCTGTAAAAACGGGCAGGTCACAGGTATCAGGGATATGGGGCATATCAATAGTTGGTAAGACATGATTATCCCTAACAAAATTTTCGGGAAATGTTAGCTTTAGCAGGATTCTGGGACACAAATTCTCCATCGGCAGCAAGTGGTGGGATGGTGCGCACTCTTCCAGATTTACCTTTGATAAATTTAAACAGTCTTTAATTATAGCTCGCTCCTTACGTATTTCAAAATTTTTCACAGACTTGGACTCAAATCGACATTTATTATACAATCGGAGGTTTTCGACTGAACGATCATCCTTGTATCTACGCCACAGAACCAGTTTTTTAGAATTTTACCTTACCGCAATTCTTGTGTTTAATTATTGTGTAAGTGATCCAAAAGTCAAACCTGCATGTCAAAATGGATGTAAGTGCCCTTTAACTTTTAAACGGAACAAACAAGCCACGTAAAAATTTGGTACGCATTCGTGCACCTGGAAACAAGCTATAACGATATTAGTGCCACTATGTGGCGCCAGGAGATTTTCTTTATATTTTTTCCGTGGCGGCATCTATAGTGACACTAATATCGTTTATTTGTATAGCTTGTTCCCAGGTGCACGAGTTCGTACCAAATCTTTACTCAATAATACAGGAGTAACGTGGCTTGTTTGTTGCGTTTACAAGTTTTGTTTTGTGCATTCCTTTGCTTCCTGCGAGAGAGAACTCGATAGGCATACATGCTGCAATGCTAAATAGGTGGAAACCGGCCTTTAAAGGGGGATTGCTACCATACCAAATGACAAACTGTAACGTGCTTACATGTACGGCAATGCACACGCACGCAGTTAGCCCCTCGTGCGGTGCACCTTGCCGTTAACATGGATGCTACGCGCCGCTAGCTACCATGCACACATGGCAGCTGGCCCGGCGCCAACATCCGGGTAAGCGAGCCAGTCCTATTGTTCTACCAGTCAGGACCGGATCGCGCCAGTTCGCCGTCACGTGACGTAATGCCTCAGGCAAGAGCCTATTGTTCTGCCCCGGCCCGCTTGGGTATAAAACGGGACAGCTTCGACAGCTCGAGCTAATTGGTGTGTGGTGATCAGACCTGCAAGTCGAACCACCAGAGCTGATCAGGGCAGGACAAGGGGATAAACCTTGACCTAGCGCCTAATATGTAATGCTAAGTGTGCAGTCCCCTAGCTGTACAGTAAGAGGTGAATTAGGATTGAGCATTGTGTCTTATGAATAATCGTCCATCTCCTTAGCAAGCACTTACATATTTTGGGGGCCTTGTCCCTGGGATTTGAATCCGACATTTTTTTTTAAATGCATCCGATTCTGTAAGAATTCCAGTTGGGGAAGATCGCCATCTTTTGGGGGATTTTCGTGGAGTGTGGCCAGTGCATGCGTTGTCACAATTTCCCACGAAAAACCGCATTTTTATTTTGACTTGTCCTGGTCGAAATAAAAATACCCACTTTCTTTTCTGTAAGGGAACAGAAATTAAAGTAAAACAGAGTGATTGGACTTGCAGAGTGCGGCCGACCAAAACGCACATTGTAAGGAAAATTACGGATCAGGGGGTGGCTAAAGGATTCTAACTTGCCTGCATGGTTGTTTCCTTGGTTACCAATTTTTCATTCTGAATGGCGAAAAATGCCATTTTGACTGAGAAAACCCGCAACCGGTAGCTGTTTGTGAACTTGATTGCTTTCACAGGGAGCGCTATTTTTTTTGGTTAGGCCTAAAAACCGCCAAAATAAAAATCACCGTTTTTCTTCGGAAAATAAAGTCACGACAATTATTACGAAGTGGATGGACTGTTTACGCCTCACACTACGAATATAATTGTTAAGGTTAAATTAGTGTAGGAGCACACTTTTTAACAACGAATTGAAAGTTGATCAGCCTGCGGTGAGCTAACTGAGTCCTCATTGTTTAAGGCTAGGAAACGAGTAAATTTAAGAATAATAAATTCTGTTGACCCATAGCAGTATTTATGATTGCAGAATTGAAGTAGATTTTGGAAGAAAATAATTCACCAGAGTCGAAAGAACAATTCAGAGAAAAAAAAAAGGGGAAATTTTTTTTTTCCGAAAACAAGCGTTATTATGAGTCGACACATGGCGAACAATAATGCTGCTTTACCACCAAACCAGCGCAATTTAGTAATGCAAAATCCGAGGCTAGGAAATGCACGAAAAAGAGCGAGGACTGAAGGGAACGGAAGTGCACCTTTGGTTCAGGATTTGGGTGAAGATCTTAACGATTCCTGGGGTGAGGACATGGACATTCAAGATCCGGAATTTTCGGATATTGAGCAAAGTCCCTCCCCCCCTAGGTTGACACGTTCTGATGTAGAAAGCCGTGAGGAAACTGATGCGTTTGTCACTGACTTTCGAAATTGGGCAGATGCTTGCCCCATGCCAGAAGACTTCCGGCAAATTGTGTTGGAACAGTTGCAAAGCTGTTTACAACCGGAAAACCGGAATGGAGTTAATGACGCAGCACAACCTAATCGTGTTACAAAACAGGATGAGAACGTGCGGCGGCCATTTTTACACTCCACGCCTGTCACCGCTAACAGACGAACAAATCGTGCTGTTGGAGAGGCTGACAGAGCACGGCATCCTCGTCAGCGCTATCCTGGAGCCCACATGGACAGAGTGGATAGGCAGACGTGCGGTGGCCGTGTGCAATGGAGACAACCGGTTGAGCATGAACCGGATATGGACGCGTGGAGGTATAGAGACCCTCAGCGCGAACATAGTGTGTCGCCATCTAGGACTGGGAACGCCGAACATAGAAATATGCAAGGCCGGACTGGCCCTAGTTACGTGACCGGGGTTAGAAACCGGGAACGTAGGGATGATTTTTCAGGGCAGGATTTATTGCAGAGACCCTTTGAAGGGCTCAGCATAAAATCACCAAAAGTCGCCATGCCTTCGTACAAAGGTTTTGGGGATGAAAAATCACCATCAGAGTTTCTAGAGGCGCTGTATAAGTACAGCATTGCACTAGGCCTTTCAGAAACGTACACTTTGAAAACTATCATTCCACTTGCTTTGCAAGGTGACGCGGAACGATGGTACAGGGTGTTCGGTCCTTACACGGACTGGGACACTTTCGAATCAGATTTTAATTTGGAATTTGAAAGTCCAAATTATATCGAAGATTTAAAACGTGAACTCGCAGAAAGAACCCAGGCTCCGGACGAACCTTTCTCGAGTTATGCGCAAGCTGTGTGCGGATATTTTGACCGGTTGTGGCCTAAGGCTTCTCAGGCTGAGAAAATAAACCACATAATGGCCAAAATGCATCCAGACTACAGACAACATCTCCGAGGACGCCATTTTGACTCCTTGAGAGAATTGGTAAGGGAAGGGGCAAAAGTGAGTCAGTTCCTGCTAACACAGCGAACATACAGACCACCCCCCAACCCATCCTTGTCTGTGGAACCACGCTTGGCATGGCGCGGCTGCCCTTCATACAGTGAAGCCGTGCAGGGAAGCCAACCAACTAGGAACGAAGCAGTGCTTCGTGCTGGTCAGACAACTAGCACGGGAACCACACCGGCGTTCCATAGTATGGTTGAACCAGTGTCTTTTGCCTCGCTTGACCCTCGTGGGTACCGAGCTGGCAAGTACCAGACACAGAGTACCACAGGCTCTGTAAAGGCTGCACCAAAAGCAGCGCATGTACAGAAGGCTGGTGTTACTGCTGAAAAAGGGCCAGAACAACCTAAAAAGGAAAGGAAACCTTTTGATGGAAGTTGCTGGACCTGCCAAGAACAGGGCCATAGGTCCAACAGATGCCCAAAGAAGCCAAAAAACGCAGAAGAAGGTCGTTAACTTGGTTAAACCGTGTGACGACCTCAAAAAGCGCAGATTGGAGAGCTAGGGCAGGACTATGGAAAGGCACCGTAAAACGTGTCTTTGCACCAAATGTGACGCTGTTCAAAGGTGTCGAGGAAGAAACTAAGTCAGGCAATGTACCTTTAATTAACATTAAAGTGGCAGGGGAACCTTTCTTAGCACTGATCGACACTGGTGCCAGTTCTAGTATCATTTCCGGTGCTACCGCACGAACTTTGCAGGCAAAGGGCGTAAAGTGGCGCAGGGATTGCTGCGTAACCTTCATTTTGGCGGCTGGTAATATCCAAGGTGACGGGTACGTAAAGCAACGGTACGATGGCCTGGTGGCTACTCTGCTCAGCAGACTTTCTTAGTCCTAGAAAACGCTGCAGATAGCGTAATTTTAGGCAGAGACTTCTTGGGTCGGACTGGCCTCATCCCAGACATCCAAAATGGTGGCTGGCGTGTCGGGCCAGAGGAACAAGAAACAATCCCATTTGCAAAGGCTACTCAAACGAAAATTGAGCAACTTAAGCAATTGGACGTGGAAGTAGATATTGAGAGGCGTGCAAAAGATGATGCTTTGTTGGAAGAAAAAATTCAGCAAGCTCATTGCTCAAATGCACAACGAAAGCAGCTGAGAAAATGTTTACACAAATTCAAACATGTGTTAACATCTAAACGAGGCAGCACTCACCTCTACCAACACAAAATCGAGGTTGAACCTGGTGCAAGACCCATTAGGTTACCTCATAGACCTGTAAACAAGGAGACAAGAGCTATCATTGAGGCCCAAATGATCGAGTGGATCAAGGAGGATGTGATAGAACGCTCTGTGTCACCCTGGGGGGCTGTACCTTGTCTTGCTCCTAAAAAAGGAGAGGAAGGAGCTAAAAGATTTTGTATTGACTACAGAATGTTGAACTCCAAGACAGTAAAGGACTCACAACCTACCAGTAATGCCAGTCAAGTATTTGCCATGCTAGGCAAGGCAAAATGGTTTACAGTTCTGGACATGAAATCAGGATTCTTGCAAATAGGAATGGAAACTGAGAGCAAGAAGTACACCTGTTTTCGTTGTCATATGGGATCATGGCAGTTCAAAAAAATGCCATATGGGCTCTGCAATGGACCAGCATCCTTTGCACGCTTAATGGACATGGTTTTGGGGGATGCTATGTATTCCCATACTATGATATATGTTGATGACTTGGTAATCTTCAGCCAGGATTACCAGTCCCCTCTGGATCATATTTCAGATGTGTTAGGCAGGCTAGGAAGGGCAGGCCTCACAGTAAATCTGAAAAAGGTCCACTTTTGTGCAAAGGAAATCTCTTACCTGGGCCATCTCATAAGACCACATGAGTTGTCCCCTCTGCCTGAGAAGGTATTGGTAATCCAGGATTTCCCAGAGCCTAGTAATGTAAAATCGCTTAGATGTTTCCTGGGGATGATGGGCTTTTACAGAGCTTTTGTCAAGGATTTTCATGTCAAAGCAGCTTATCTTTACAAATTACTGAAGGGAGATGCAGTTTGGGAGTGGAACAACACACACTCAACTGCAGTACAAGAGCTAAAAGACAGTTTGTCAGGCTGTGTCTTAGCTTTGCCAGACTTGGATAGGAGGTTTGAAATCAGTTCGGATGCCTCGATTTCTGGTTTTGGCGGAGTGCTCTCCCAACACGTCGAAGGACGTGGGCTCGTACCTGTAGCATTTGCTGGACGCAAACTCACAGATGCTGAAAAAAAACACTGCGTCTCTGAATTAGAAATGGGTGCGGTGATGTTTTCGGTCCGTAAGTTCAGGCCGTACATTGAAAACGCTCCTTTCTTAATTGAGACAGACCACAGTGCTCTGGCTTTCTTGAAGTCCTTGAAACAGCCTTCAGGTAGACTGGCACGGTGGATTCTAGAACTCCAGGGAATGGATTTTGAGATCCGTTACAAGAAGGGTTCACAAAACCAGGTGGCAGATGCAATCTCCAGGATGTATGAGGATGAAGAGAAAAATCCCATACTGATAGCAGATTGTAAGGTGGAACACGTACAAGTAACCGAGAATCCCAGCGGATTTCCAACTTTGGAAGACATCCGACAGGCGCAGGTTGGTGACAAGTGGTCATCGCGCCATATTGCTAGACTTGGCAATGTAGCTGGAAGGCCTCCAGCTGATGACGGAAGCATCCTTACCCCGGGTAGGCTCTGCTTGCGTGATGGGATCTTGTGCAGAACTTTTGTTTCACGTAGCATTCGTGACGTAGTTGAAGGCAACACACGTTTCAGGGCGTGTTTACCAGTGTCGCTACGCCGCAATGCAATTGCTGCAGTTCACAGCTCACCACTGGGAGGCCATTTTGGAGTATACAAGACTCTGAAAAGGATGCAGGAATTGGTGGGGTGGATTGGCATGAGGAAGGACATTGTAGAGTTCGTACGTAGTTGTGAGAGGTGCCAGACTTGCAAAACTGACACTTCAAAACCTGCTGGACTCCTGACCACAATGGATCCTCCCAATGCCCCTTGGAAACGTGTATCAGTTGACCTTGTCGGGCCCTTAGTGACAACCCGAAGAGGAATGCGCTGGATACTCGTAGTCCTGGACGAATTTAGTTCCTGGCCAGAACTATTTGCTCTCCGGACGGCTAAAGCAAAACAGGTGACCAAATGTGTGAAAGAAGTCGTGCTCCGTTGGGGTTTTTTCGACAGAATTTTTTCAGACGGAGGTCCTTGTTTTATAGCTAACATTTGGCGTAGTTTGTGGAAGTCATGGGGAATCAAAACCCATTACGCAACCCCTTACAACCCGAAGGCTAATCTCACTGAGAGACATAACAAGATAATAAAGCACATGTTACGTTGTTTCACTGCCTCTCACTGTGATTGGGATCTTCATTTGCAGGAATTTGCATTTGCAATGCGAAGTTCTGTGTCCGAATCTAGTAAGTTTACTCCCAGTGAACTGAACATCGGACGAAACCCGGCTGGTCCATGGGGGTATGAGCTCTCTCAACTAACGGCGAGACCGCTCCCTGCAAAAACCAAAAACCAGACCGAGGTTCAAATGGAGATCGTGCAGCGTTTTTCTGAGATGTATAAGTTGGCTAAG
>JAHWFP010230960.1:8609-25574 GCA_023313725.1 Lithobius niger
CACCTACACGTCCATGTAAAAATTGAGAAACCACTAGCCAAAGCCCCTCCCCGTCCATGAATTCATTGCACCTACATGTCCCCGTGACAATTGACAAACCACTAATCAACGCCTCTCTCCCTCTCCATCCCTGAGGTCATTGCACCTACACGTCCACATGACAATTGACAAACCATTAACCAAAGCCCCCTCTCCCTCCCTACCCGTAACACCATTGCACATATACACGTCCATGTGAAAATTGACAAACCACTAGCCATAGCACCTCCCCGTCCGTGAATTCATTGCACCTACACATCCTCGTGACAGTTGACAAACCAAAGCCCCTCTCCCTGCCCATCCGTGACGTCACTGCACCTGAACGTCCCTAAGACAACTGACAATCCAGTAACCAAAGCCCCTTCTTCGTCCCCATCAGTGACGTCACTGCACCTGCACGTCCCCATGACAATTGATGAACTACTAACCAAAGCCCCCTCTCCCTCCCCATCCATCCATGACGTCGCTGCACCTGCACGTCCACGTGAAAAGTGACAAATCACTGACCAAAGCCCCTCTCCCTCCCCGTTCGTGAAGTTATTGCACCTGCACGTCCCCGTGACAGTTGACAAGCCACTAACCAAAGCCCCTTCTCCCTCCCCATCCATGACTCTGCTCCTGGCACCAGCTTTTAAGAGTAATGAATAACAAATGGTAACGGGGGGGGGGGGGGAAGGAAAACCAATAAATCCTGCCACCCTACACTTACCCCGAATTTTTTTCACCCCATTTTTTCCCCAGATATTCTCCATCCCCATTTCCCCCCCAAGCGGTAATCAATTACCTCTAGCTCTGAGCGTAAAACTAGCCCGGTCAGTACTCGAATGCTACGTAGTATTTATCAGATTAAGTATTCAGAAATGGACTGTTATCAAGACTGATCTTTTAAAAGACAGTGTAGAAATTATGAAACAAACCGCTACGTTTCAGACCCAAGATTAGGATCGTTTTCAAGCAAACAGATTACAGCTAAACGCTTAAAAAAAACTGAAATTAGCAGTAAATATTAGAATTAAACGAAGAAACACAATACTGCTAACAGCTAAGTATGCTGTTTAGTAAACTAAGTATGAACTAACATACTAACGTTAGTTCATGGCAAGTAAGCAGCGATTGTGATAAGTGTCGAGCTAACACGGACGGTGGTCTAGTACTTGGGACCCAGTAATTCTGGGTTCAAGACCCGGGTTCAATTCCCATACTCACGATGGCTCGTGATTTTTGCCCTTCATCAACACTGCTCACTCGTCATTTCTCAGCTGTTCACAATGTTGGCTCCACTGTGTTTCTGTGTTTAATCGGGGGGGGGGGTGGAAACTCTTAGTGACAATGCGTAGTCTCAGAAGGGTTACTAGCGCAAATAGCGCTCACTGTCTGACTAAACACCGCACGCTGAAGTATAGACAACATGACGCTCGTAACCGTAGCATTAAGCTGGCCCACAGTGGAGTTCGAAAATGTAGGAAAATGAACATTTGTGCTGTCGTAAACTGCCAAAACATTTCGTGGAATTTTTACAAACCACATAAGGCAAATGTTACCTAACACAATTTACCTTCACGTAATTCTGCCCCCCCCCCCCCCGCTCTCCCCCGGCCATTTGTAAGCTGCGTGATCGCAACGTATGCTGGCTCACTGGGACACACAACTATATTCTACATACACAAAACTTTTAAGGAATCGAACAAGATGGGGCCATTGACGCAGGTGCATTTTACCATGTATCGCCATATGTTAAAAGGACATTCCTCCCAACGCCATTTTTCTCGATCCTCCACATCAAGTTCGGCCCCAAAGGTCTATTTCCTTACCGTTAGTCAATCCCTTGGCATAAATTCGTTTTAAAATATGGCGTCTAGGAGATTTTCTGTTGAATAATTATTGTTAACTACATTTACTGCGTCCCGCAGTGTATGATCCTTTGCGCGCTTACAATACCCATGACGTTTCATTTCTGTGGGTGCATGTACTAATTTGCTAACAATTACCATGAGATCAAAAATCTAAACGACTACAGCGTTAAAAATTAAAATTAATTATTCCAATAGATCCCCGAAGCCAAATTATATAACACACTAGCCTTAGAAAATTATAAATTGTGATGTTAAAATACGAGAATAATTCTGTTTTGTGACAACACAATTAATGCGTTCGTGCTGGTTCGTCTATTAGATTGAATGCCAACTGAGACAGTAGCTGCTATCTCAGTTGACTTTGGCGATACTTAAATGCGCGGATGGCGATCAGCGCGTGGTTGCTATAAGGCAGGCCGAGTGTACCTTTAAGTGTGTCTTATCCGGTGTTGGAACGTCGAAATTCCGGTTTCATGAAAGTTTCGTGCGTGTAGAAAAAAATTGGTGCGTGTGCCAACGAGCCACCGTAGTAACAACACGTATTTCTTTCCCGTTTGCCCTCCAAGCTCGTGCCCTCGTGCGTATAACGCTTCCCGAGGATTGCTTTCCAAAGAATATGTTCCTCCCGAAACAAAATGAGGTTATTACTCCAAGGTTTAATAATGATTTTTAAGGCTCGTTTCCGTTGTGGCCTAGTGCATTTGTCCAAGATTGTAAGTCTGGATTGTGGAGTTCAAGCACCCCCCTCAAGTTTGTTTTATACTAACGTTATATGACAAGTTGGCAGAGATTATGACCAGTCTCTGCACTAAAAGGCGCAGTGGCGGTATTGTTTTCATGTTTATTTTAGTTATTTTGTTAGCTGCCAATACACTCCGTTGCATCTGTAGTGCAACGCCCTAATTAAAGGCACATAAATTCTACCGTATGTTGTGCGACCCGTTGAGAATGGAATTTGCAACATTTACACAGGTTAAGAGTTCATATTGCAAAATCCTCTCCCACGAAAGAAAAAACAAGAAAATGACTGTGCTGGCAACATTTACATACGTTTGAACTAATGTCACAAAATTGAACCATACAGGTAAGCAAACACGGATGCATGTTTTAGTATGGCTCAGCTGTAGGACCTCGGCCTTTGGTTTCAAAGGACATGGGTTCGATTCCTCGCTCGGCATGCAGTCTGACATACAAGTCCAAAAGGCAACGTAAATATGTTTGCGTCTGTATTTATTTTACGCTTGTCGAGCCTTCGGCTTTTCCGTCCTTAATCCTTATTTCACGTTTACGTGTTAATTCGTTTCACTTGGTGTATGGCGTGGCAAATAAGCGTCAGTAGCGAATGGATAGTGTATGTATATATACACGTGTTAAATGCTGCCTATGAACGTTTCCTTTAATCAAAAAAAAAAAAGCCGTGTCAGTATGGCTCAGCGGTAGGACCTCAGCTTTTGGTTTCAAAGGTCGTGCGTTCGATTTCCCGCTCAGAGGCAGTCTGACATATAAGTCCAAAAGGCAACGTAAATAGTTTTGCATCTGTATTTGTTTAACTCTTGTTGAGCCTTCGGCTTTTCCGTCCTTGATGCATGTACCTTTAAGTTTTTTTTTTGTTGTTTTGTTTTTAGTGTACGACTTAGCTATAGCTTCAATTTGTTTGTTGTAAAAACCTCTCGATTTAAGGTCAGAAAGGTTGACGATCTAACTTGTGCATTTTACAGCTTTTAAAAGATTAATCAGTATCTACCAGTGTAGTGCGAGAATCTATCAACACCTTCAGCAGCTGCGGAAGGGGGGGGGGGTCTTAAATCTGGCCATCAAGGACCACGAGCAATTCGGGCGCCTAAATTGTACCGATACGGAGTTATGTTAACTCCGGCATCTATATATATAATTACACAAGATCCGCAACGCAGTCATCTGCATCTGCAGCGCAGCAGCAAACAGGACATACGATGCCATCTCCGCCATCTACCAACGGAACGGTAAATTGTAAGAGTAGCAGCCAAGGCCCGCTGAAATAGTAGCTGCGCCCGGAATGCAACGGCCAGCAGCGCGTTCAACTTCGATGTTTGCGGGAAAACTTTTTATTTATTTAAATGGGTTGTAGCGTGTATAGGCATTAACAAGCTCTGAGTATGAAGGAGAAAAAACAGTAAATATTTACACATTAGAATAACTGTAACAAACAGGCGAATGGCAAGACAACATTATTTACAAAAAACCGCGTAACTGTGGTCACTAATGCCTTTTAAATGCTGCAAGAGTTGCTGCAAGAGTTGCTATCTTTTGATGCTGTAAGAGTTGCAGCATCAAAGCTCCTCGAGCGTAGCGAGACGACGCGGAATGAGCGAGCGAATCGAGCGACTCCGCTAGTTTTCTTAAATACTGACCCATGTGTGGACCCGGAATTACAGTAACTCCGGATTCGTAGTTTGCTTTAAAAGTGTCTGAAACAATCCGGAATTGTAGTAACACGGAATTACCATAAATAATATCCCTGCCGCGCTCGCTGTGGCTATAAATACAACTTCAGAAACCGCAACCATATTAATGTCAAATTAGACAAGAGTTAGGGGGGCAACTCCGTGTTACCACAATCCCGGATTATTTCAAACACTTTTAAAGCAAATTAAGAAACCGGAGTCACTGTAATTCCGGGTCCACACAGGGGTCAGTATTTAAGAAAATTCCGGAGTTAACATAACTCCGTGTCGATACAAGTCGCCCCCCCCCCCATGTAAGCCTCAGCATGAAATTCCATGTTAAACATCAAACTTTGAAACCCGATTCCCGAGAATTGTTATTGTAGGCCTCACCTGAAGATCGAACCATGGTGTGCGATTTTCAACTTTTATAGCTTAAAACGTAGCTATGAACAAGGCCCCAGGGCATTTCGAACGCTATTTTAATGTGACTAAAACATTCTTGTTGTTGTTATTCTTGTTGGGGAAATTTTGCTTCAACCTGTAGACAGAGAACCAATGAACCGATTTTTAACTTTTATAGCTTAAAACGTAGGTATGAACAAGGCTCATGGTATTTTGAACGCTGTTTTGTAATGCGACTACAATAAATATTCTTCTTGTTGTTATTCTTGTTGGGGAAAATTTGTTCTCACTTAGTGATCGAAGCCAATGAGCCGTTCTACAATTTTTTATAGATTAAAGTGTAGGCATTAACAATGGACCAGAGCCTTCAGAATGCTATTTTAATGTGACTGATTCATCTCGAAAAGCATTTATCTCAATTATCTTATACCAGCATTATCTCGTACCAAAATTCCAGTTATTTAATTCAAGTGAAACATCTCCAAGAACAAAAATAACAAATTTTACTATTAACAATTAAGCGTCGCACGACAACAAACTGACGCTCCTTCTGGTTTCGTCTGGTGGGGTCTCTCCACCAGATGCGACGTCTAACGACGTTTTTTCTTGCAACGTCACGTCGTGAGACAATTGTCTAATTTGGTGCGCGGCCCTTACACTTTAGGCACTAAGAGGTTAATTTTGTTTTTTTACGTATTTCTTGGAACCTTACGTCATCTGAATTCCTAATACACTTTTTGTACTTTCCTAATTTCCCTGCACTCCCGGACGCTACGACGGGTATTTTTATATTTGTCTTTTTACTGCACCTACATACTTCTCTTCGGTTGCATTTTTACCAGTTTTAGTCTTCTGTACAGCCGTACCGGCTGAGAAGACTATTGCAATGACTTTGTCCGTCCGTCCGTCCGTCGCTTTTTTCAACTTCGCAACGGTACCAGAAATTGACGACCACTGTTTACAACGTTCGATTCAGTATCAAAAGTTAGTTAAATAACATGGCAAATTAAAACATCATTGCCTCCTTATAGCTAATAGACTTCTTCGACGTAACTAAATTAAATAATAACGTTTCATCGTCGAATGGAAATCCTAAAGATTTGTGTTAACGATTTGTGTTAACGCAGCCGTAAAAACAAAAACATTTTAGCTTCGTTTAAAAGAGTCTTGTCGCATTGTTGCATGAATGAATAGGCTTACGATCGAACGAAATTCTCCATTAGGCCTATCTGCTACTTACGAAACTAAAACTGCCGTTAAAAAAATGAAAATTAGATCTAAAATCACGTCACCATGGCAACGCCAATAGTTGCCACGAGTCGCTGCTGCAGCGTTTCTCCTGTCCCTTCTCTACTACCACTGATCTATATTAGGCTACGTTGCGCATTACGTTGTAACACTGTAACTGTGTGCGCGGAGGCATATCGTGTTGCAAAAATGAATAGGCTTACTGTATACAATCCAAATCTCCGTTAGTAGCTACTTACGAAATTAAAGTTGTAAATTAGGCCTAAACGCTGACAATTATGCCTAATACGTAAAATAAGCTTAAAAGCTAACACATTTGTAACGGCCAATTCTGATGGTTATTGTTTTTAGATTATATAATAGAGATAGCTGTTGTAGTGCATGATAGAGCTGTGCGCCTCAACATTGGAAGTGGAGGAACTGTACAGAAGACCAATGCGACTAGATAGTCGCTGTAGCCCCTTGTTTATTATAGGAATTTTTTTCGTTAGGTTTTTAACAGCTTTTTTTTTATAAATTTAAAACCAAAGTTAAAATGAACTTGTTGGGGAAAAAAATCCAAACTTATGCAGGAATCATTAAAAAAAAGGGATGTAGGCAGGGAAATAAAAGTTGTATATACACATCGTCACGAATTTAAAGAAATGGCTGAAACCGCCTTTTCATCTTAAAAAGTTAATGTTCAACAAATAAAACTTACGAAACTTATAATCCGAAACCTATATTCAAACACCCACCGGCACACCGGAAGCCTCAGTCCCTCACAAAGGTCAACGTATGGCAGACCCACCTTACAACATCGCCATAATACGACACAAAACCTTGGTTTTTAAAGTCTTCAAAGCTAGGTCCGTATTAGCTGTACTATTCGGTACATCCAAGTATCTACATTATCAGGGTTCGTTTATGCAACGACTCGCCGTAGCGTTAATCTCGCAGCTACACAGCTAGAAATCATCTGAAATTCCAACATGGCGGTGGGTTTAGCTCTGCCAGTTAGCAACAAAAACAGTCAATAACGTGACTTCAGAAGCGACTGATAAAATTGTTTCGTCAGGGTGAATTCTTTATCTTATTGTTACGGATTATAACACTGCGAGCCTTTACTTCAACGATGTCGGCATTAGCTAATCCGGGTAGCATTTGTTACCATGGCAACGATGTAACTCCTTAGGGAGTGGACGAGAGGTTTTCAAGCATAACTCAATTACCAATTAACTCCTTACTGTTTAGGTAGGGGTCTTAGCACAAAGTATCACATATTAGGCACTGAACTTGGTTTAGAAGCTTTGTTCAGTCCTAGCGAGAGTTCAGGAGAGCAACCTTTCGAGTTGCTGCACCCAACACCAACTGGCATTTCAGTGGTCCATCCAGCGTTCTTTTAAACGCTGGCGAACAATGGAACTTTGCCTGAGGCTTCACGTCACGTGACGAGCTAACAGGTGCGAACCGGTCCCAACTGGTTGAACAGTGGGGCTGGCTCGCTTCCCGGTTTTTGCTGTTGGGCAGAAGTTGGCAGGGCGCTCAAGCATCTTCTGTAACTGCAAGGTGCACCACGAGCGTTGTTACTCGTGTTGGGCCCTGCCAAACGTAAATAGCTGGTTACAACGACAACATTGCTATCGCGATTAAATTCTACCCGCGAGAATGCGAAGGCGTTCCTTGTGGAACACCCTGTATTCTTGTTTTGTCTTTAGAAATGAAAAGAAAAACCAACTGGTGAAATTTATGTCCTCTTTAGCTGCTGAGGTTATCTCGGAACGGATAAGGAAAATTTTCAGCCGAGCGAGCTGAGTGATTGAGGTCGAATACTAGACTACAATACGGATTTTGTGTATGCCTGTCTGCATTTGTTTGTCTGTTTCGGACACGATAACGTGCGCAATTTTGTCTTGATTTTGTTGAAATTTAATTTAATGGCAAGGAAGCTTTGGGATAAAATTCCTATCAAGTATTTTCGGAGCTATTAGAGGTAGAGCACTGGGTTGAACAGTTGGCAGCAAACTGGGCAGAAATTACAAGTTAATAATAATGCATTGCAGCATTTCTCGCTCAGCCGAGTTCTGTCCTGTCCTGGTTTTGAGGGGTGCTAACTAGAAAAGTTGGACTCAGAAAATCTTGGGTCGTTAGTTTTTTGTGGACTACCCTCTACAGCTGTAATTCGGTATTAACGTTGACTTTCTTGAGAGAGAAATTAACCGGCAACCTTTAAAGTCAAAGACCTAGGCTTTGCTGCTCAACCGTGCTCTCTTAGGCCATTTCAGAATGAATAAGATCTCAATTACAGGTCTAGTAATAAATACTGGGTGTCCGCAAAAAAGCTGACGACCCAACATTTTCTAAGTCCAACTTTTCTAGTTAGCACTCCTCAGAACCAGGAGAAGACAAATCAAATCTAATGAAACGGGAAAATCTCTGTCCTCTACTGGTTCTGAGGGGAGCTAACTAGAAAAGTTTGACTTAGAAAATTGTAGGAACTCAGTTTTTTGTGGAACACCCTGTAAATAGCTAACTTGTATAAAATATTTTAGGTAGGTGTGGGAAAAATTTGTTGTTTATTTTTTAGGGGGGAAGGTGCAGTCCGTTACTCGCTTCACTGGTTGTTTGTGTGTTTCGGAATGTCTATGCGTTTAAAGTAACTTGTCGAACTAGCGTCGCTAACGTGGAACTTTTTTTTTTACTTCTTATTTCAATTCCATCTACAATACGACGGCAATTTCTTCAGGGCGTTGTAAAGAAAATAAACGGCGGAAAAGCTGGAGTAAACAAACCTCTTCCCTTCGGGACTTTATTCGGCGTGTGTCTGTGTGCTTGCGCGTGTGTGTGTCTTCGGGCGCTATGAATAAATGTGATCCCAGTTATAAATGTGTTTGTTCACACCCAAAGACGAGAATAAATTCTTCCGCGGAAGAACCATACCCAGTCAGGCTGCACATTAAAAGATAATAACATACTCGCAATAACATCCTGTCTTAAAGTTTGTCTCCTGCCGAGAGATATGCAACTCATCCCATCCTCACCCCCTTCACAACTTCGCCAATCCCCCCCATCTCCACTACCTTTAGCAAGAAAAAAATAGGTCTATCGGGCGGCAGTTGAGAGATCTGCGTTTAACAAGTCGCGAACAACGGTTCTGTCGCCGGAGGAAAATAACCGAAAATAAATTGATCAATTTCTTAACTTTTTAAGAAACGGAAATTCTCGTCTTCGAAACCTTTCCCCACTTCTTCTCCTTCGAGTTGTTTTATTCTGACAGATGCAGGGAAAACATCCTCGTACGTCAGGCTTAAAAGCTAACCCCACAACGACAAATTTCTGGAGAAGCTTAGATGGCGGAACACATCAACAACGTAAAAAAAAAGAGAAAGTTGCTAATAGATTGAAGTTTCACTCCTCACAGATAAAAATGTATATTTCCTCACTTTGCCCAAATAATCCTGGATCTGATTATGACCCGAAGAGTGGGGAGGAGGAGGGGGAAAGCACTGTAAAAGTTCCTATCCACAGCATCCTTATATGTAGAAAGGCTGAACGCTAGTTTTCACGTAGCACGCGATCCGCGTCGTCCCAAGATTGTGTAAACTGCCGCGACGTGCGCTGAAAGCGCCCTCATCATAGCATTGATTAGTGTTTGCGGGACGCACACTGAACGTGGTAATCTTCTCCATATTAGATTTCCCGGTGTTGCAGCAGTAAACGAACATTATTTTACGGTAACGGTGACTATCCCTGAAGTCTTCGGACGATTTATTGCCACGTCAAAGGATCGTTCAATACATTTTTATATTCGTCTTGTTTGAAATTCATGAAATTAAACCTCCAGAGTCTTCTGTTTTGACGTCCAGTGGACTAAGAGTGATGTAGCATGACGCCATTGTTGTTTAACTTTAATTGAGTGTCAATGCAGGTTATAAAGTTCAAAATCCGTGTATCACGCGTCACGAGTACCTTTCACAGTTCAGTCCGCATTCTAGAACCGTTCTTTTTTGTGGTGCGCTTGCAGCGCGAATGGTGGCAAAATCGGTAGGTAAGTGGATGACGCGTCGAATTTCTATTGCCAAGCATTATAACATATAAGGATACCTTGCTCTACCAGACCTGACCGTTGGGGAAGTATAGACGAGGCTCTTTCAGCAGCTAGGGAATCTACTCTGGCTAATTAGTGACATACGGTGCTAAACTGAGCAAAGAAGGTTCTCATACAGGGGTGCGACGTGCGACTATGTCGCAGATAATCTGGCACAGTCGCAGACAAAACGTGTCGTTTTGACCAAATTTTTGCCGTTTCGCCAATTTTTGACCGATTTGGACATTCCAATACACCATTTTAATCGTCTCGACGAGACCTATCCGTTGATGGGAGAGCCAGATCAATGGAAAAAAGCACTGAAAAGTTATTCAGTAAAAACCAATAAATATGCACGTAGCCATACGAAAAAACAGTTTAGCTGCAGACAATTTTTCCCTGACAATTGGTGTCGCAGACAGTGGCAGAAAATTCTGCTTTGGGGCTCATACTGCGTTTCCGTCTGTATTCACGATAACTTTCGAAACAATTATCGGCTATAATACATACCCTACCTGATTTTATGAAATCAATAATTTTGTTTGTTTTAGCAGAAATTGAAACTCCTTTCCAGATTTAATTTCCCGAGAGCGAAGGTCGAGGTGGAAAGAATTTGAGCACTAAAACGCACTAATTATACATTTCAGAAAAGCACGAGTGGGATTCGGTGAGAGAATTCTTCTTTTCTTTCTGCAAAACGATTCTCCGAAGGAATTTCGTTTTACAGTTCGGACTGCGATTTACGACGTTTAGCTTTACGATGTTTTCCCGTATTTGGCGTATTTCGTACTCCTAGCTTTAATTTCGTATGCTCCAGCGTTGCTACTTCGTATTAAGTAGGTCTGAATCTCATTTTTTATGCCACTTAGAAACGTAGTTAAAACGCAATGCTCCGAATCGTGACGACAAGCAGATTCGTAAAAGTCCCACGATTCGCGAAGGTGACGTCATTGCCCTAATTGCTCTCGTACTCGTTACTCCTATATTAGGGCAATGACGTCACCTCCGGAAATCGTGGGACTTTTACAGAAATACGAAGCTGCTTGTCGTCACGATTCGGAGCATTGCGTTTTAGCATTCTGCCTCACAGCTTCGTCCAAGTGAGATAATTATACTGTATGGGTCTGTGGTTTGGTTTGCTGGTGACCATTCAACAACGAGTAAAGTTTTGATTTCCATAATTGCAGCGAAGTGAGGCAGAAGGTCGAGCGGGGCTTCGTTTATGAATGCACTAGAATGCAATCTTTGTAATCGTACCATGCAATAACGATGCATCAATTAAAACCAGATTTTGTATGTTGGTAGCGGTGCACCCAAAAGTGGTTTGTACAAAAAAAAAAAAAACATTTTAAATCGGCCATCTTGTTGATATTGAGGAACAATGCCATCCAGCGACACACTACGAAAGCAAATGGACAAAGAAATAAGATGCGATGGGCAACCAAAAAGATGAGCCACAATGCTGTCTACAATGCACTTCCAAACGACTGCCTGTGCCAGATTTATTGTTCGTTCGTCAGTTCGTTTGTTTCTGTTCGCTTATGTTGTGCCGTCAACGTCATCCAGCGATGCACTACGAACGGAAATGAACAAAGAAACAAGATGTGATGACGCAACCCAAAAGATGAGCCACAATGCTGTCTCAGATACAACACGGGTGTATATATTTGACGATCTTGTAATTATCCACGTTTTCTCCCCATGCATTGTTTTAACATATACATTTTTTTTAATAAATGTTTGTCCAACTTTTATTAATAATCGATTCGCTCTATTTTGTCGACAGTGTAATTGGTGATGCCATGGTTGGGGGGCCCCCCCCCCCCTCCCCATCCCCGTGAAGGAGCGCACGTTAATACCGATTTCACATTACTAAATTTGTCTCGCGCCGAATGAGAGCCAGCCCTGGGCAGCTCATTTCGGATTTCACATTTAAAAATTCGTAGCGGCCGTGTTTTCTGCATCTAGCGGAGGGGTGACTCGTGCAGTCCTTATCCCACAACAATAGGAGTGAGAAGGGGAACAGCACGAGGAAGAAAGGACTTTTGTGCGGGTAGACAGATAATGCGCGAAGATAATCCCCCGGCACGCGCCAGCCCGCTTTGCTGTAGCGGTCAAGTTGGCTCGCAAATAAGCGGCTGGCGCACGCTGGCGCGAAACGAATTTAGTAGTGTGAAATGGTGAGCGCGAGACGAATTTAGTAGTGTGAAATCAGTATAAGAAGTCCGTGGCATCGTAATCTTCAGTGAACCGAGTCTGCAAGGCAAGTCCGGGAAATATTTGTTAGTGATCCCCTCCTCCTCTTGAAAACCAAGTTAGAGGTGCCTGAACTATGGGGTCCAGGTACGTCAAGGGGCAGTACACCTTCGGGGACTGACGAGTTGCGCCTGGCATCAACCTACTCCTTGTGCCCAACACCAACCACAGCTGTTTGGATGGCGGCTGAATCCCTAGGAGCAGGCGACATATTTGTCATGTCAAAGCTTATATCATCAGGTCTGCCTATCCTATACTATACGGGAAAGTGTTCCAGGAAAACGACGGAGCGCGAGGCCAAAGCTTCAAAGATTGTCCAATAGATAAAAGATAAAAACGAAACTAGGACGAAAACGAAAATAGCACAACACAACAAACTAGCGTCATCTCTTAGCATGCATACCAAAAAAAATGGCATTTTAGTGTTAAATTAGCTACGATGGTGAATGGACTTAGGTTGCACATAGGACTGCTGAAAGAAACAAAGGAACTGCGAAGTTTCGAAAATCGCCTACTGGAAGTCACTATACGACGATTGCTATGCCACTATTCTCGAAAATTAAACTAGGACGAAATCAAGACTAGCGCATTTCTTAGCAAACATACCAAAAAAAGTGGCATTTTAACGTTACTTTAGCGTTAAATGATGAATGCACTCAGGTTGGCAATAGTAGCACTGCAGGGTACAGTGAACAGGTAAAATTAACCATCAAACCAAACACCGGACGAACACCGCGAAACAAAACTCGGCGCGAACAAACCCCCGGGCAAAGCCGGGTATGACTGCTAGTACAAGGATAATTGGCTGCACAGTGACTTGCGTCAGCTACTTACTCGGGATCTGCGCCCGATGCTATCCGCGCCTTTCTTAGACCCGGTAATCAGGAGCTGGGGGACCTGCATCGGGCCTCTGCAGTCTTTCCCTGGATCCCAGGCACTATGCCACTAATAGTGGCTGCTACGAAAGCTCCTGAATGCATTACACAACCTCCAGGCAACTACACCTTGTCAAGCGCGCCACATATACAGTCGCCAAGAATTCCCGTGACTGGCGACTTTTAATGGCTATCACTAGTGGCTTCACATGCCACTGCTCTAAAAGGTTTCTGCAATATTTACTACACAATTTCGAAGGTGACTTAAAGCTGAATAGTGACCAACACATCCGGCTGCCAGGTAACCCTGCAACCGGCAACTCCAACATTTACTTCATTGGGATAGGTTCTTTGACCAGTCCATTACATTCCCTCGTCGGGTAATACAGGAACAGGCGAAGAAGTTTTACTTGTGGCTTGGTCGGATGACCAGTCTAGCCCTGAAGATGAACTCCTACAAGGTCTGTGAATACCTGTTGCCGACACTAAAACGATTTCCGGCTTCGATGTAGCACCCCATTTGGAAGCATTCTCAGGAGTTGTTTCTAACCTGATCAAGGAAAGGTGATTGATCGCCGTGATGTCTACTGACAATACGGTTGCCTTGCACAAACGAACGTCCCTTACATCCCAATTGTGGAAAGAAGCGATTACTTCCAAATTCACACAGTTGCGCCTCTATTGCTCATGGAGGAAGGGGAGGGGTTAAGAAAATTCACGAGTGGTGAGTGGCCCCGTTTGACCGCTTCATGTAGCCATGGCCCTATCAGGAGATTTTATTAACCCTCCCACTACTCCTTAAGGCCGAGAAAGGGAATGACAGTAGAAAAAAAGATGAAAGAAAGGAAAATTGTGGCATTAACATCGTTTTCAACTGCTAAGGTTGTCTCAGGATCGAGAGAAACAATTTTGCTCGAAATTACCTGGGATCTTTCACATGCCACAATGAACATGAGCACGAGTGCATTTCTGGGGGGGGGCTTCCCTTGCCTTCTCATGTCTGTAAAACAAATACTGTATCAAAACAGGACACCGTGATATTGTCTAGGTGCTAGGTGCCCAGCGCCTGCGACATAACCATATTACCGGCGATGGTGTCCGACGTCAAACCAACTATCTGCACAGAATCAGGAAGTGGCAACTGGAAATCCCGTGGAGGTCTGTCGATCATCTAAAAGGATTGATGACTGAACGTCAACATCTCTCCTGTCTAATGGTGTCCGTACACTCCATAGTATCATCGCTGTTCGGCGACTAACGTCGCTTGGCCAAGTCACATCAGGCTACAGCTGTAAAATAGAAGTGACCGGCAGTCAGCAGCCAGGATCTCCAGAAAAGGCAGAAATTATCAGGACACTAATGCAAGGCGACTGCAATCTGTGGCGCCCGAAAGTAAGCTACTACGACTGGCTGAAGCAAAGGCAATCTCTTTCCTAGTCTGACGGGAAGCGAGAGGGTGTCTGGCATCTGGGCAGTTGTATACCAATGTCAGGGCCTCGGAAATCGGAAAATTCGGAGCTGTTGGGGCCGACAAGAGAATTCTGGAGAATCCCAAATCTACATTAATCAGAAAATGGAAGCAGGACGGAACGGGCATGTTCCCGGATGACTGGATGGGAACAAGTATGCGTGATGCGCGTGGCATCTGGAGTCTAGTGTCTCAGGTGCATAGCCTAGTGCCAGGGACTCTTTCTGCATGCTATAAGTGGGCAAAATCCTTCACAAAACGATCGTCCACAGATGATCGCTTAGAACTGATTTCCACCACACACATTCGTCCATGACAGTGTCGTTATTCATGTCCTTGCGTTGTATTTTGACGTGTATGGGAAACCATCGATAGGTGTTGACATGTACGCGAGGCAGAATTGCTTGCATAAAATAGCGAAAAAAACCACTTTATCCATCCTTAAGGAAGCACCACTTTAACCTAAGTAAACTAAAATCTAAACACGGAGAGCATGAAGAAGTGTCTGGAGTGTGACGTGTCCTAAGTGAAAACTGACTGGCAACCATGCGGGGCGCAGTCTCTGATACGGAGCACCCCAGTGAGCCAGTCGAGAGGTAGCATGAAAACCGAACTTAGTATAATGGACGGAAAGAGCATAATTAGGTGAAATAGTATTAAACAAAGTTAAGTGTTTTGGGATTACAGTGAAAACTGTGTTAAAAACAAATTGACAATCGACTACAAATCCATACCAATCAATTTCTATTAGTTTTTCATCCCGACAAATCTCCAAAATCCTTGACTTCCGTTCGACTCGATCCCAATTTGAGCAAATTCCAGACCAATTTATGAAGGTTTGCATCGTTAACATTTAATTCGACCAATTCAACCAACTTTCAACACAATTCTAGGGAAATTCCAGCTGAATTTGGTACATTGAGTGGAGTTATGACAAATTTGGTCGAATTAGGGCTGAAATTAGATAGAATTCAATTTGATTTTGAGGAATTGGTTGCCAATTTCACTCACAATTAGGGCCAAATCACTTCAAAATAAAACAAATATAATCAAATTTTGAAAATTAAGACAAAAATCAAGTCATCCTGTATACAAAACGTAGACTGGAGTGATTTCAATTCCACTCACAACATTCACATAAGTTTGGTGACTGACTAGTGACAACTACTCAATTCCAATAGAAGCCAGAGTTGAAGAGCAATAATCAAGTCAAGAATTAACAACACCTGTCACTGCTCAGTGGTATCAGGTCGCAACGTAACGTCACAGAAAGGTTACTAGCGCAAACAGCGCTCACCACTTGACCAAGGACCGCAGTAGCACAAACAACATGACGCTTTTAATCGTAGTTTAAGGAGCTCAAAGATGGCGATAGAACATTGCGCTGTCGCAAACTGCCAAAACAATTCGTGGCATTTTTACAAACCGCATACGGCAAATGTTAGCCAACAAACACAATTTAAAGAACGAAGTGTTGTTTGCCGGCCATTTTTACGCTGCGAGACCGCAACGTACGGTAGCTCATTGGGACAGACAACAACTGTTTTTCTACACACACATCACTTTTGTAAAACCAGAACACGCTGGCCACTGGCAGGGGCACAGTTTACCATACAGGGTGGTCCACAAAAAACTGACGACCCAACATTTTCGAAGTCCAATTTTTCTAGTTAGCACCCCTCATAACCAGGAAAGACCAAAAATCTTTCCGTTTTATTAGATTGAATTTCTGTCCTCTCCTGGTTCTGAGGGGTGCTAACTAGAAAATTTGGACTTAGAAAATGTTGGGTCATTAGTTTTTTGTGGACCACCCTGTATATCGTCCTAGGTTTTATAATGTCGTATCCGGTGTTGGAATGCCGAAGTTCCAGTTTCATGAAAGTTTTTGTGTGTGTGGAAAAAAGTTGTTGTGTGTCCCAACGAGCCACTGCAGCAATAACAGACGTTGTTTCTAGTTTGCCCTCCAAACTCGTGCCCTCATGCAGATAACGCTTGCCGGTTGTGGCTTTCCATAGGAATAGGATCCTCCCATAATGAAGGGTGTATATTGCTCTCAGGTGGAAACCCCAGCATACAGGAATAATTTTTTTGCCCCTTTGTTGACAACTCGCCTTGAATTTTGGTGCACCTGACTATTATCGCCAAGTGAACCCAGAGTGCCTTGCAGCCAACTTAGTGCATCTTGCTGTACGCAGCTCACGACTTTTACTTCTTGAGCTAATTGGACCGGCCCGAAAGGGGGAAATGCAATGAATCCACACAGCTGTCGCGCTCATCGAACCTAACAAGAAACGACACCCACCTTTGCTCGTGTTAATTAATTAATAAGGAA
>JAHWFP010230961.1:0-19517 GCA_023313725.1 Lithobius niger
TGCACGACCCTTTTTTGATGGGAATGGGCTACTTGTTTGTGATGGTTTTCTGCTGCGTACCGCTTCTTAAAAATGCAACCAAGTATTTGAATTTTTGAAACCCGCACTGCCATTCGAAAGTAAAATTAAGAACATTTCTATTGAAAATTCTGCTCCAGGCACTAGGCTATAGGCAATCCTATCAAAAAAAACGAATTGTGAGAATTTGTGAAGATACATAAATTTAGCTGCATGAACAGTTTGAAAAAGAACATTTTGCCGGCCCCCAGCCAGGCCGGCTAAAAATGATTTCTTTGTGCCTAAAACATACTTAACCTGATAATTTAGCATTACATTCCTCGAATGTGATGTTCCCCTGAACGTTTCTTCCGGTGCGCAGCCGCCTGCTTGCATACCTCTACCACGCATGCGCGAGGCAGTCCTCCCTTATAAAAGCAACAGCGAGCCCGCTATCGGCATTCATTTTACTCTCAATGTGTCAGGCGGTGACTTGAGAGGGGAGGCAGGGCAGGAGTAGGTTAAGTATGTTTTAGGCACAAAGAAACCATTTTTAGCCGGCCTGGCTGGGGGCCGGCAAAATGTTCTTTCTTTGTTGCCAAAACATCTTAATCTAATAATTTAGCATTATCAGTGGACCTCGTCAAGTTTGGTGGCGGGCACCGCCCTGACGAGCACCGCCCTGACGAGCACCCCGGGATGCAAGCAGGCTGTCCCCCAAAAAGTTGTTGGGAACTTCGCACTTTGTTCAGAACAGTTGATGAACTTCGAAGTTTGGTCATTTGCCCTCTTCACTGGTTGGCTTGCTTCCATCGTGAAATTTCTAGCTTCTATTGTGGTTGGGTTGCTTCTGCTTCGTTCTGAGTGCTTAAGGAGGATTGACTACTGCACGGGATGCAACAATAGGTCGCAGCCGGTGTAGTCCGATTTCATTCGCGACCTTTGCGTCAGGTTGTGTGAGGTGGAGGTCGATGAATTCCCTCATGATGATGGGTTTCATGCAGAGATTGCCGTGAATGTTATAAGTTACCATGGGACAATTAACTCATGTGTGGTTCCACGTGGTAGAATGTGGGTCAGAGAGGAGAAGAAGTTGGGTTAAGGAAGGACCCGGGTTGGTGTTATACGACTAGTCGTCAGTCATTTCTATTCAATCGAGCGGAGAAGCAGAGTTGTGGTGGTCTTCGAAAAAGTCGAAGAATCCGTGTTGAGTGTCTGCCAAGTTGGGAAGAAGAGGCGAAGTCTTGTGCCGACTGGAAGGCAGGAGAGGCGGGAGGTGTCGTGGTTTCAATGAAAAAGGCTCCTGCTCCCTGGTGACGAGTGGCAGCTGCGGCGGTCAGGGTTTGCGACTCGCTCCTGCTGGTTACGTTGGCCAGCGGGAGCGAGGGGGACGGGCCGAAAGGGCTGTTGGTTTTACGGCTGAAAGTAGGAGTTAACTTTCAGACGGTGTCAAGCTGGGAAGAAGAGGCGAAGACTTCTGCCAGCTGGAAGGCCAGAGGAGCTGCGGCGGTCCGGAGCAGCCGTATGGTAAGAGGAGGGCGAAAGGAGTAACCGTCTTTCGGCCGAGATGAGGTGACTTTCGGTCGGAACGTGGAGCCTTTCGGCCGGGATGCGGATTTGCTTGCGAGGAGTAGCAGAGGAGTCGTGACATCCTGTGCGTGAAGGGAGAGGCATGGTGGAGCAGTCTAGACGTTTCTTTCCATCATTCGGCCAGGACGTGAAGGCCTTTTGCAGCATTGCATGCATGTTGGCATTGTTGCTCGTTTGTAGGGGGCTCAGATGTGCCGTGCGAAAGAAACTTGCTCGAAAACAGGGTGAGGCGAGGACCAGCATGAAGGCTTGCGTGGTGGGCTGGAGCAACCGTGAGCTTTCGGTCGGATGTAAGGGAGCAGGAGGCCGGCTGTAAGGAAAGGGATCTTCCGGGAGGAGACCAGCGGCCTGAACGGAAGAAAAAACTTGATTGTCAACGGGGTAAAGCGAAGACCAGCATGCGGTAGGCTGGGGCGACAAATGAGCTTACAGTCGGCGACAGATGAGTTGTCGGTCGGTAGTGGACGGACAGGAGCCGGCAACGAGATCAGCGGGTAGCACAGGACCACATCAAGGCAGGGCGGCGGCCGATGGGTCAGGATGCCGATGGAACGGTGATTCGGCAAGCAGGAGGAGGGCCGTGTAGATCATGAATGCGAAGTGGGCATAATGCAGCGTAGCCGGAGGTTACCTGGTGTAGGCAGGTCACCTAGGTGGCAGGGCAACCGTCTTCGGAGTTCCTTGGTGAGCGGACTTTCATCCAGTGCAGAGCTGCATCATAATCGTAAGGCGGACGAGAGACGTGGAGCGGGGAAGAAGTTCTCGGGCTTTTGTCTTGGATTAGGACGGCATTGCAATCGCAAGGCGGGTGGGAGACGTGGAGCGGGTAGAAATCTCCCAGCTTAACAAGCTTTCATCCTGGGACAAAACGGCACTGCAACCGTGAGGCGGGCGAAAGACGTGGCGGTTGGGAGAGTAGCGGTGACGTTGTCGAGAAACGTCAGGGCGGCGTCGGGATGAACTGGTGGCCGAGAGGGTTGCAGGGAGGAATCCGAGGTCAAGTCTGTTGGTGACAACACAATCTGGTGACCCAGAAGAGATCGGAAGACAAGCAGTCGGGGGAAGGTCAGATGTAGGGCCCCCTATGGGGCTACAGCAGTAAGTATGCGGACAAAAGACGCTTGAGGCTTGGCCGGCATGGGGGTTCCGTGATGACGTACACGTAGCAGAGGGCCAAAGAGCGAGCCGGTGCAAAACATGGGCGTCAACGAGGCGGACGAAAGATGGCGGAGGAACCGCAGGCAGGGGCCGTCGATGGGCGGTTCAGTTCACGGTTGCTGCCATGGCTTGCATGGAAAAAACCGTGGAGCTCCAAAGTCGTCGACAGGAGAGGCGAGAGACCGGAGCAACAACCCCAACTCGACGGCGACGTCCCAACTATGGGCAGACCGGAGGCGGGCCGAAGAGTGGAACGTACAGTAGCTACGGCATCAGTGAAGCGGACGAAAGACGGCGAGCCGGAGGCAGGGGACGACGATGGGCAATTCAGTCCATTATTGCAATCATGGTGGGCCTGGAAAGACGAGGAGTTTCAATGTCGTGGCGGAAGAGGCGAGAGGCTGAAGCAACAATCCCGACTCGACGGCGACGTCCCGGCTATGGGTAGACCGAAGACGGGTCGAGTGGAGCGTGTGGAAAGCTACGGCATCAGATGGCGGACGAAAAACGGCGAGGGAGCCAGAGGCAGGGGCTGTCGATGTACGATCCAGTTCACAACCGCTTCCACGGCTGGTCCGGTGAGACGTGAAGCTTCAAAAGTCTACGTCGAGGGGTCGGAGCAACAACTCTATGGGCAGACCGGAGACGGGCCGGGAGTGGAGCGTGCGGAAGCGATGCGGACGAAAGACGGCGAGGGAGCCAGAGGCAGGGGCCGTCGATGGACGATCCAGTTCACAACGGCTTCCACGGCTGGCCCAGTCAGACGTGGAGCTTCAAATGTCGAGGTGGGAGAGGCGAGAGGGGCGAGGTGTGGGGCGAGAGTCGGGATGAGGCCTCGGAACAGGACGTCCAACTCGTGAATGGGTTGGTTACAAAGCCGGTGCCAAGTGGAGACGTTCAGGTTGTTTGCAGATGAAAGGGCTATTTCCCGAAGGAGAAGCGTGTTGTTGAAGAGGGCTCTTGTAGCCCAGTTGAGGGAATGGTAAGTTGCAAAGCTTGCTTTTTGGAAAAGTTGAGAGATTAGGGGGGATGAAAGATTGTGTATCTCTTCTGGGATTGCATCAGTGGAGAGTTTCTCACATAGGGCGTTAACGGCAGTGTTTAGGACGTCAGATTTTGATGCTGCGCGAAGGCTTAAACGAAGGCATTTGTCGTTTTCGTATAATACGAACGTTGGGATTTCTGCTTTCTTGGGGATGGATAGGGCTGTGCCGAAGTCCATATTGCTTTCGCTGCAGAGAAATTCACATTCGGAATAAGTGTCAAAGTTATGTGGATTTGTGGCGCCGTCCCCGAGAGGGCGGAAGAAGCTGCTTTCACGTCCAGGGCGAGGGAACGGTGGATCTTTATCAAGGATAAGTCGGTCGCCTTTGCCAAGAAGGGATCTTTCGTTGCGAAGGAATCATTTAAGGAGTGTGGTGGATTGGCCAAGTAGGT
Organism: Lithobius niger; assembly: GCA_023313725.1. Classification (NCBI taxonomy): domain Eukaryota; kingdom Metazoa; phylum Arthropoda; class Chilopoda; order Lithobiomorpha; family Lithobiidae; genus Lithobius; species Lithobius niger. The sequence goes on from JAHWFP010230961.1 coordinate 4,183, forward strand.
AACGTGGTTTGGCGTCTTTATCCCGAAGGGCGAAACCGAAACTGGTTTTGAGGCCCCTGTTGATGACGGGGGCATCAACAGACTGTGCAGGCTTGAAAAGGAAACAGTCTGGTACTGTCTCTTCGACTGTCTTGAGAAGGATGCCAAAGGCAGTGTTGGGTGGTCTGCAGAGTCGTCCAGGAAATGGATACGTCTGTCAGCCGGCGGGGCGGCGGCGGGCAAAGGGGTCCCTTGCGTAGGGAGCAGTTCCGGGAGAAGAGGCCTCTTGGTGAGAGGAGAAGTGGCCCTACGTTTTAAGGTGGTAGCAGGAGGCAACGGGGCAGATCGCTTGTGGCGTTCGTTGTTTGAAGTTGAAGCAACCCAGTCTTGGATGCGGGCGTGGCAGGCAGAAGACGTACACGATGGCGGAGTCATCGGGTTGTTCTTCAGCTTTCGGACGGCGTTGTGAACGTTGTCTTGAACTTCGCTGTGAGTGACGCTGTTTCCCTTTCGGGATGAGCTGGATGAAAGATCCAAAGGTGAGTTGCGTGCGGGCGACCGAAAGGCAGCCGATGCATGACGTACATTCCTCTTGGCCTCTCGGTAGTTATCCTTCGCTACTTGAAGATCCTGGCGAAGGGATGAGAGGTCCAAGGGGGCCGAAGGCGGAGTCCGTTGGCCAGCCTGAAGTGGAGACTCCGAAGAGATGATTTCTTCTACGAAGGAAGCCTCGGTGAATGTGGCGGAAGGCGCCGGAAGCAGAAACCCATCGGGCGCCGAGGGCGAAGGGAATAAGACGAGGGAGAGCAGCCAATGAAGCGGGAGCGGCGGCCATCATCCGTTGAATCCAAATTCCGTACAAAAGGCGGAGCACCTAGGAGAAGTGACGTGTATACGTACTTCTGGAGGAAAATGAATGCCAAAAGCGTCCATGCTCTCGCTTTTATAAGGGAGGACTGCGTCGCACATGCGCAGTGGGATATGCAAGCAGGCGCCTGAGCACGAGAAGAACCCTCCAGGAGAACATCACATTTGGGAAATGTAATGCTAAAATTATCAGGTTAAGTTGTTTTGGCAATAAAGAAAATATATTTGTGTTGCGCCGCAAGGCCCTGGCGTCATAGAAGTGGCTTGGTTGCTGGTTGAATACATCACGTATTCGATTCCAGCTACGTACGTGACCGACTATCTGACAGTCTGTGACTTGAGCGACTCGTGACTTAATGCTTAAAGAAGCAAGGCGCAAGTACAGTGAAGTCCTCTATACAACTTTTGTTCTTTAATTCGTGTGCAATGCATCCGTAAAAAATATATTTGTTCTTTGCGACCCACTTCCTCAGTTACACGGTTGGAATGAATTTGGCGCGGCGCCCCAGGAAGCCGGTGCCCTACGCGGGCGCCTTGCGTGCCTTACCCTTCCTACGGTTCTGCTGCCATGTTGCTATCTGCTTTGCATGGCAAGCAGGGCATAGATGTGTCGCCCAGTACACTCTGTCGCCTCCCAGCTAAAAAAATTCTGTAGAAAAACTGCAGATGAAATCTGCTGAAAAACTTCAGAAATAATCTGCAGTTATTTGGCCACTTTCTGCAGATTTAAAACTGCAGTTTTTCTGCAGATTTGAAACTGCAGTTTTTCTGCAGATTTGAAACTGCAGTTTTTCTGCAGATTTGAAACTGCAGTTTTTCTGCAGAAGAGGAACTAGAGCAAAAAAAAAAACACTTTCGAAACCTTAGTGGTCATTTCAGCTGCCACTTTAGTATGAAGGAAATTTACAGACATTATTTGTTAGCGTAAGCATATTAATAACTAATCTATACATAGTATCATTATACTCTTAGGTTACTTACAGCAGTGAAAGTTGTAATTCAACTTTATATACCTAGTCAGTCTCTAAGAATAATCTGTATGGGCCCAAGTTTTGTATTTTGTGGATATCCAATAAAGTAATGCAACTGTTAACGTGCCTTTAAACAATCAATTGGCATAATTAGTTCTGCATACTTAACCCTTTTTTGTCCCACCCAAACACATTCACAATTTAATAAATGAAACACCATAACATTTTGTTGCAATATCTGCAGAAAATCTAAGATTTTACCTTAAGCTTGCTGAGCGTGAATAAACTGCAGAAATTCTGCAGATTTCATCTTCAGCTTTTCAGCCAATCAGCTTACTTTGAAAAACAGTTATAATTTCTTTAGAACTTCTTTAGAAAGTACTTCAAGCAGATAAAAGTTATCCCTTTAAGAACGGTAGTCAGGCTGAATTTGGTTATACTCAGGACTAGCAATTAAAAATAACCATAAAAAAGCTGACTGGCTTATATAAATAAATTGTCTCATACCCTGGAAATGGAGGAAAGAAGTTTGCTTCATTTTTTCAGAGGCCCTTTTTAGTTTTAGTAGCAGTTGTGAAATAAAAATGTAAAAAAAAAAAAAACGTAAAGTTGTGTTGTGGTTTTTTTTATTAGAATTTTAAAATTGTTACAGACAACTTTAAAAAATGAAGTAAGTTTGGGCATGGCGCGTGCTGTCAACATTTCTACTTAAAATATTAATTTATGACTTGCACCAAAAAAATCGCGATCAACAATATATTAATTACCATAAAACGTGATAATAATGATTTCCTACCTCCAAAGAGCAGTCATTTGTTATCATATATCGATTGTTGTGACCATTACACGTCTTGAAGCACCACTCACGTTTCCGTAATTTTTATACGGTTTGACCGCTCGGCTGATATCGAGGCTCTGGGACAAACGTGGCAAAAACTTAACAGAGAATTTCTTTCGTAGTAGGGAAACTGTCCTATAAATTTTCGTTTGCTGTCAACCACAAGGTATTATAATCCTAAAACATTGCTTCAGCAACAGTTAAAATACATTTAGGTAAGAAGCTTTTTTTTAATTTTGGGGAGAAAGTTGCACTACACAATCGTTACTCCACTCCGTATTTAGTGCTGTGATGTTAAGCCTATTTTTCCGGCGATCAAAATCGTAATAACTACTTAAAATTGAAACACGCTGAAAATTACTTCCTTTTGGCCCTTCAATATTGTCAGCCTGACAGTGGGACGTTCGAATTTCTTCATCTTTATCCATAAAAATACAATCCTCCTAATCCATAATAACCTAATCCTTGTATGGAAATCTCCACATTTACAAGTTTTCAAACTTTCCATCGCAGACGCATTTTTTGGTGCTCCTGTTCTGGAGGGAATGGGCGCTTAATTTCAGGCACACCCGTCCTTAAAGGGTTAATAAACGTAATAACTTGCATAATTTAACATATTTTATATTATGGAGTGTTGTTGCATACATTTTCGTAAAATTCGACGTTTCTGCCAAGCTCTGAGAATGAACAATAACTGCAGAAATTCTGCAGATTTTATCTTGGGCTTGCAGTTTACAACATTGGCAGAAAATCTACAGATTTTATTTTCACCTAGCTGAGAGTGATTAACAGACTGCAGAAATTCTCCAGATTTTATATTCAGGTTGCTAAGAGTGAACAACATCTGCAGAAATTCTGCAGATTTTACCTTCAGCTTTCTGAGAATGAACAACAAACTGCAGAAACTCTGCAGATTTTATCTTTGCTTGCTGAAAGTGAACTGCAGATAATCTGCAGATTTTTCTTCAAATGCTGAGAACTGCAGAAATTGCTGATTTTATTTTCTATTGCTGAAAGTGAACAACAAACTGCAGAAAATCTGCAGATTTTAGCTTCGATTGCTGAGAGTGAACAACAAACTGCAGAAAATCTGCAGATTTTAGCTTCGATTGCTGAAAGTGAATAGCAAACTGCAGAAAATCTACAGATTTTATCTTCAATTGCTGAGAGTGAACAACAAACTGCAGAAAATCTGCAGATTTTATCTTCGATTGCTGAAAGTGAACAGCAAACTGCAGAAAATCTACAGATTTTATATTCACTTTGCTGAGACTGAACAATAGACTGCAGAAATTCTGCAGAATTCTGCAGTTTTTCTGCAGACCCTTAAATTTTCTGCAGTTTTTCTTTAGAATATTTTTAGCTGGGCTCTCTCATCACACAACACAGTCAAAGGAATCCACCACTCTGCCTTCAATGCCATCAACACTCTTTGTGGAATGACTCACAGCAAGGAGCTGGTTGACACTTTCTACAAACTGGGCATGGGAATCAGCTACCAGAATGGGCTTCTACTGCATAACCTATGGGCCAAGTATTATCTCGTGCACTGGTTGGTCTGCCCTGAAGAGATTGCTTATGGAGAACCAAGCAATAGTACTATTTTGAAGTTGTGGTTGCATGGTTAAAGAAACAAAAAACCGCGTCTGATCCGTGAAAACCACATTGACATACGAACAAACATTTTTGTTAATTTTCAAAAGATATCTTCCTGTCATGGTCACAATAAAAACGCAGAATACACAAATATAAAACCCCATAACGGGTACCAACACAATATTGATCCTCCATTTTGGAAAACACTTTTTAAAATTTTATCATTAATGTTTCCCAAGATGGAGGATCGATATTGTGTTGTTACCTATTATAGGGTTCTAGATTTGTGTATTTGGTGTTTTTATTGTGACCATGACAGGCAAATACTTGTTGAAATTTAAATTGGTTCATTATGTAAGTGTGGTTTTAACGTATCACGCGTGGGTTTTTTACTTCTTCAAGCATCAGTATCATTGACAATGACGACTCGTTCTGGATGTTCGACCCACACTCCAGTGCAATAAGTTTTAAATGCCTCAGGAACATCCAGTTACAGTGGTGTGCAGTGGCCCCTCCTTATCAGGGAGTTGCTGGTAAAGTCGTCATTTTCAATGATACTGATGCTTGGTTCGCCATATGCGATCTCATCAGAGCAGACCGAGCAGCGCTCGAGGTCATGCATGGCCCGTAGGTCATGCAGTAGAAGCACATTCTGGTAGCTGATTCTCACTCCCAGTTTGTAGTAAGAGTCAACCAGCTCCTTGCTGCGAGTCATCCCAAAAAGGGTGACAACGGCATTAATGGCAGTAGTGGTGGGTTGCTTTGTGATGTGCCTGTAGTAAGGGAAGTGAGAGAGAGAGAGAGAGTGCTAGGAGACAGATCTACTCGCCTTCTTCCGACGCAAACGTATAGCAACTGAACAATAAGAGGTGACAAGGTCTTCGTCCTCTTCTAGCTCTTCGAGTTTCGGAGGCCACTGGATGACGTTGATCGACTTGACGTCTTTTTTCAGCAACTCTTAGGCTATAGTTTTAGCTTTCAGGCGTAGTTGTCAGCTTTTAGGCCTAATTTTTACCTGCCGTTTTAATTTCGTAAGTAGCAGCTAACCGAAATAATTTGGTTCGAGTGTAAGCCTATTCATTCATGCAACACGGTGTCGAAACTATTTTAAATGAAGCTAATGTGTGTCGTTAACGTCATCATTTTGTGTGTTTGGTTGCATGTTCTCCTGTAGTGCTTAAATGCAACAATCAAGTGTTATTATTTCATTCAGTTACGTCAAGTTTATTAGAAATAAGAAAGCAACGTTGTTTTAATTTGCCGTGTTTTTAAACTAACATTTGGTTGCTGTATCTAATAGTGAAAACCGTTTGTCTTTTTCTGGTACCGTTCTAAATTTGAAAAAAAGCGAACTGACGGACAAAGTCGTTACGATAGTCTTCTCAGCTGTTTCGGCTGTACAAAAGATTAAAACTGAAGAATGTGGGGGGGGGGGGGACGCTAAGAAAATGTTACGTATATTCAGGTGGTCGGTCACGCAAAGTGTTACACTGGTGTTGCAAGGGGGAACCGGGGAGAGGGGGGCTAAATTGCTAGAAAAAAAGTGTTAGGTAATTTGTGAACGCTCCCGTACAGCAGCCCAAGCTGGGGAAAAAAAACAAGAAATATCGGCAGAAGTTGAAGCAAAGTGGGAAAGTGGGTTAAATTAATGATGCCGGCAATAATTAAATGACACAGTGAGCAAGTCATGTCTGTAAATGCGCTATGGCTGTGATCTGGTGCATCTGTCCTAATCCGGGTCACGGGTGAAAAGTAAGTGCATAAAGATGGATTACTGTACTACGTTACTTCTAGTGTGTAATTTTCGCTGACGGTTTTTTGTGAGTACGATTGTTTTTGTATCTGAGTGTATTGCAAATCATGTTTACTCCATAAAATGACCAAGAATTACCGGTCTTATTGAAATCACAACTTATTTAATATTTTTTTTCTCATAATTAACTACATTGACTTGTATGTAGTATTGACTCAGTGTGATCTGTGCATGAAGCTTAAACTTATTTGCCGATAAATGTGATCAGTTTGTATTTACTTTTTATGTTTAGGTTGGATAACGACTTTGTTTTTGTAATTTAGTCATTTGTTGAGACAAAACAAGCATTTTTTACTTCGTGCTGTCATTAAAACTAAAACATAAAAATTAAAAGAAAACTTGATATACTTTTCAAACCATTCCATAATACTGTGCAAACGTTTATTGTTAAAAGGTCATATCATTTCACGGGTGAAGTTAATTTTGAACTTAAAGGTGCTTGCTTTTAAACTGAATGTTTGCTTTCTTGTGTGACATGCATATGCAACAATCAGTCACATACAAGTAAATGGCGAGGATAACTTGGAATTTCAACAATAATACAACGCTGTTATGAAGGTGGGCATTATAGATTTTTGATCACCGCACGGCACCCCTGTGTTGTATGTTTTCAGAACCTCGTTTTTTTTTTATCGGTTTTGGGGCTAAGTCTAGGCTGATAATAGCACTCTATAGCACTCTTCATAGCCAAAATTCAGGTAAGCTATTCCGAAAAAAAGGTCCGCCTTGCGAAATATGCAAACAATTGCTTAATATGGCTATCATATAGCTTTCTCCTCCCAACCGGAATCACTCATCTGTATCTAATAAATAGGTGAGGGAGGTGGGGGGGGGGAGGGGGTGATGGGGTTGGTCAGGTTAGGTTAGGTTCGTGATCGTGATTGTTGTTGAGACCGGAAGCTTGGTGGACCGAGATCACTTTGCACAGCAGACACTTTGTGCTAACGTTGTCATCTACATGTTATTAAGGGCGAAAAAATTCTGTCAAAAACGCTCTACTCCAATAATTTTGCTGCATTGCTTTCTACTGTTGTAAATGGTTATATCCGGTTAATTATCATTTGTTGAAGAGAAATGAAACTGCAGTGAGAAGGTATAGGAAGAAACACCCGTCGTAGCATTAAACTATTTATTGATATCTACTTTCCTACTCAGCATAAATTGCGTTAGACCACAGGGAAAAAATTGCAAGGAATGCAAGAAAAGAGAAAAGGTAATAAGAAATAAATTTAAAAAAACGGGGGGGGGGGGGGGCAGTTTGTATCGTGGTAAACAAGGTTTTTTTGACGCGCGTTTTATAAATTTAGATAAAAAATAAAAATAAAAGCCTCCCGCCCACATGACTGGTTTCGTTGAAGAAAATTGTAAAATAAGGCAGGCTACTTACTTTTTTATTTGGCCCCCCCCCCCCCCCCAAAAAAAAAACATAATAGTACGCAACATCGCCAATGATGTGTGCAGCCGAAAATTATAAGCATTTGTACCCAGGGATGAATCTATAGGCCTACACCACCAGTCTTTTAAGCTGCTATAATTATCTAGCCTGTATCAAGACATGGGTGAGTTTTCAGATTTCGTTCCGTAGTTAGTTTTTTTTTTAAATATATTTTAGTCATTAACATTGGCAACTTTAATGATAAGCTACCATTTAACTCGTGTAACTGTTACTCATGTAATGGTATATCTACAGAAGTTAAAGCTACAAATATGTCTTCATCCATAAATAACTTTGTGCCAAAACTAGATGAACAGACACAATATCAATATCACTGGCACAAACATTACTCCTTACCTTTCTCTTCATTACGTGAGCTTTACCATCTCTTCAGCTGTTTTGTGAATCCTGTTATTGTGTTGGTTCATCCCAACGATCCTTTTTCATGTACATATATGGGGATAAGTTTGCTGACCACTTAGGAAGATTACTGATGGTGATTTCAAAGTCTTACCGCACTATTCCTACAGACTCTTTGTTTGTTACTGCCAACATTCCTTGCCATATTTTAGCCATGGAGAGATTTTGCATCGTTAAAGAATTTGCAAACCAGCTTATGAAAAGAAGGTCCTGCCTGCTCGTTTTCCTCTATCCAGTTTACGAGGCACTGTGAACGTTGAGTTATAAGATACACAGAGGATTCTTACGTGCTGCATCTCGCAGATGGGTCGACGATTCATGCATTAATTTTCTGTGCCTTCATTCTTGCTTGATGGTCAGGAAATTCATGTTGAACACAAGAAGCTTGCTAATGAAAACTTCCAAGCAGAGGTTGTAGCCATAGCCACTGCATGGATTCTCCTCACTGTTTCGTGCAGGTCGATATCTACTCCGATTCGTTCTCATCACTCTCCTCCATTCTAGGCACTTGTACATTTACTTATTGGCTAAAGGTCAGAAGACATCTGTCGGATATGAGACGCAGGATCAACTGCAGATTTGCCTGGCTAAGGCCCACATTGGAACACATGGGAATGAACTTGCTGACCTTGCTTACTGTTTACTATAGGTGACTCCATGAAAGGGCTGCCACTGCCCATCTCTCATGCTAAAGTCATTTTGAAAGCAAACATTAAACAAACGCAGCAAGTCATTGGGATGCCTCTATTCATGGAAGACTGACTCACTTGTTTTTGCTAATTGGAGCCAAGGTTTTGTTCCCTCAAAGTCTTTAGGCTATCACCAACTATAGAAATCTGTGCCTGTCTTTGCCGGATCGGAAAGGAGTTGGATGACCAGTGTATCTGTAGACAAGAAGCCTAAGACTCTTTGTACGTCCTTCGGGATTGCATGCTGCCGTTTAGAGCTACTTCTAAGGCATACTTCCTGACAACCTGTTTTCTGGGCAGATTCGACTGGACAACTGCTAAAAGTTGCATTAGCGGTTTTAACGTGAAATTCACCACGCTCTGTTCTGTTGTTATTGCTGATCATGAAATTGTCTAGAGAGTGTGGCACGTTTTGAGGATTTATGATTTTTGTTTGTAGGCCTTGTTCCTGTTAGGTGCTTTTTTTATTGTTCTCTTTGAGCACATTGTTTGCGTAACTTTAATATAGGTTTTTATTCTAGTGTTAACATGATAGTTGACGTTCTGGATCGGTTCCTATAAAGAGGGAGGAGGGGGGGGGAGGGCATGGATGAGTTCGTTTGGCTGTGGTTTTGCTGCTCCTTTGCTCCTTGGGCGATGGTCATGCCAGCTGGCGGGACAATGTTCAAATTCTAGAGTCATGATTCTCATGATGTGGTGTGGGCTCCTTGACTTACCTTTGTAGTGGAGGAATTTTAGGAAATTCGACCTAAGAAATTAGCAGGAAGTTGAAATTTGCCACAGTAGTTAGTGATGCCTTGCTGATGACGTTGTTAAAAGTCCCCATAAATCCCAGCTGTGCGTCAGCCGCCATCTTGGAAAATGGCACTCGATTTTCGGTTTTTTGGCAATAACTGGAGAAAATTCAATGTTAGCAAAATGTACTAAGAGACAAAATTTATCACTCAGAAAAAGACAAACATTTTTTTGTATTAAGAAAAATAAAAAAGTTACAGACTGATACAGATTTTAAATTCTGCAGTTTACTGCTAACATGCTACTAGTTTTATGTATGAAAAGAAGCATTATGAGCTCTGAATACATATTTTAAGATCCTATTACATGTCCACGTCATATTGTCAGCGTCATATTATATATTTTCCGAGAAAATTACCTTTGTCACAATAAATTTATTGTTCAATCCTAAGACTCCTGTAGTAGCATCTCGACAGGTATGAGTTTTCGCAGGTATTACGTAGTTCCTTCGCATTCTCCACCCATGAGTAGGACAGTTTTAGGTTGAATTGTTCACCTTCTATGAAAAGCGTGAAATTTGGCATGAATGCATAGGAAGGGTCACTTCAATAAAATACATGTGATAGCAGGTTCAAACCCCTCTAGGGGAGGAGGTGATTTACCCCCCCCCCCCCATAAAGTTTTTTGGGGGCCTTAACCGTCAGCAAATTAAAAGCAAAATGTGAAGCAAAAACGTTCAGCATACATTTATGGACAAGAAAAGTGACATACATTTTTTACATAAAGGCAACCCCTGAACCCTAAAATCGTATTTCAAGTATATCACCCTTTTATTCGTGATAACGCTCCTTTTTATCAATTAGTTGTTACAGTAGTTTTCGTGTTCAAAGTGCTCTTGCGAGCCCTCTAATACGCCGAAATGGACATGTTAGGGTTTTATGAAAGGTGCCGATCTATTCTTTCCATCAATCCTAACCGAAAATCTGTAACGTAGATAGGGATCGTCCTACACCCGTTTAAAGGTGAAGATGTAATGGCGTAGCGGCGAAAACCTATGTTGATTTTGCAATTCAAAGTGCTCTTGCAAGCCCTCTACTTATCCTAAATGGACATGTTTGGAATGTTCTGAAACGTGGGAATTTATTCTTTCCATCAATCGTAACCGAAAGGTTTTAGCCGAAATAAGGACCAGCTTACACCCGTTTAAAGGTTTAGCTGTAATTGTTGTAGCAGCTGGTTTCAATTTCAAAGTGCCATTGTATAATGCTCATATTTGTATTCGTATCTAAGCTAAACAATTTCGGTTAAGAACGATGGAAAGAACAGATCCACACCTTTCTGAAACTCCTAAGCATGTCCATTTTGGGATTTTAGAGAGCTCACTAGAACAATTTGAATTTGAAAATCAAAATACGCTTTCACCGTTAAATCATCAACTGTTCACCTTTAAATAGGTGCAGGACGGTCCCTACCTAAGTTAATAAAATTCGGTTAGGTTTACTAGAAAGGATAGGTTACCACCTTTCAGAAAATTCTAAGAATGACCAATATAGGCTATTATAAAGCTCGCAGGAACACTTTGAACACGAAGATCTGTATAACAACCAATTGAAAAACGGAGCGTTCACGTGAATTAAGGGTGATGTGCTTTAAATACGCTTTTGGGGTTCAATGGTTGATTTTACGTAAAAGATATGCAGTTCCTTTTCTGTCCAGAATTGTGTGCTGAACGTCTTTGGTTCACATTATTCTTTTGATTTGTTACCGGTGAAGGAGTTACACTCAAAAAACCGTTTTGGGGTGGCGGTAAATCACCTCCTTCCCCCCTGATGGGGGGTTTTAAACCTCCTATCTGTGGCTGAAGCCCAGCAGATAGACGGGGAAAGTTTTCATCAACAAGGCTTAACTAACAACTGTGTCAAGTCTCCACTTCCTGTTAATTAGATATCGATTGGCATTTCTTTCCCCCCAAAAATGGAAAATCGGACGCCATTTTCCAAGATGGCGGCTGAAGCAGAGCAGGGATTTATGGGAACTTAAAGTTTTCATCAGCAAGGCTTAACTAACAACTGTGCTAAGTCTCCAATTCCTGGTAATTTGTTTGGTAGGTCGATTGCTATTTATTTTGCCAAAAAACGGAAAATTGGACGCCATTTTCCAAGATGGCGGCTGAAACACAGCAGGGATTTATGGGGATTTTTAAAGTTTTCATCAGCAAGGCTTAACTAACAACTGTGCCAAGTCTCCACTTCCTGCTAATTTGTTAGGTCGATTGCCATTTTTTACCCGAAAATTCCTCCACTAATGTACGTAACACCTCCCACTGACTTAGCATAATTACAACGCAAATTTTAAATGTTTTAATATGCGTTCCATGTGGTGTAAACTGCCACGTCTGAAGGTGTTAGACAACATCTATTATACGGTAGGCGTTGTAAAACGCAATGTGCTGTGACTACAACGTGTTTTAAAGGAGGATACAAATAGGCGTTGTGGTAGACGTTATGAATCATAACGTCTCTTTTTTCAGTATAGGGTACGATACTTTTCCCCCTTAGTTTTCTCAAAATATGCGTCAAATTGCCCAGTAAACTCATTTAAACACTAATCATGGTGTTTCTGGATGCTTACCTGCTAGCCTCGGATGCACTCAACTGTTAAGAGAAGCATGTCGGAAAGAAGTGCTTGAGACACTAGTTCAGGAATGTACTAAACGGGGCAAAAAATGGCTTTGCAAAAACCTGCATAGCCGGCAAAACTGAATTGAGCTGGCCGTTTTGTTTACTGGTAATGGAGATTTCTTGTGTAGCTCCTCACCAACAGGATTTAAAACGTGTCTTAGTAAATGCAGAAATGTAAACAAAATAGGTGGTATCAATTAACATAGCGAAAATCGTGCACAGTTGGCAGGAAGTTGACTGTATTATTTGCTAGCAGTCGTACTTCTGTTAGTCCAGCACCAAAAAAATGTGTAAAATATTTTGTGCAAATTAAGCAGAAACATTCAAAAACGCTATATAAATTAAAATTGTACGTGTTACGCAGTCCCGCCAAATTTTCGTCGTTTGAAGTCATGATATATCTACCCCAAAACAAAACTTGTTAAGGATACCCGCCAACCTTTACGGATTTGTGAAGTCGTGATATCAAACACCAAGCTAAATTCGAAAGCACCGAGTAATATTTCGAAAGTAAAATGAAATAGGCTATACGGACATTGATTACTGCGCAATTTTTAATTATTTCATTTAACGTTTGAAGTCTTAGTCTGTGGAATTAGCTTGGCGAAAGAGCTTGGCGTTTGATATCACGACATCACACGGCCAAGAAGCTTGGGGGAATCCTCAACAAGTTTTGTTTTGGGGAAGATAGCAGATATTTTTGGTCCAAATTGGTAAAATCCATTTGTTTTTCTTAGCAATTATGAGATGGAAACACCAATCTAGTTTTCTGGTCTACTTTTTTTTTTGTGGCTTTCGCTACATTTTGAGGACAGCAGTCACCTTTTTTCATATGATTAGTATTTCTTATTAGCACTGAAGTATCTCCTTGCAAACTCACAAATTTATTTAATGTTCAGTTTACTGGCGTTTGCAGATTAGCATTATTTGCAGATTGGCATTGTATTAATGTTTTGTATTGTTATGAAACATTGCTCACGGAGCTATTTGTACAAACGAAACTACCTATTAGTATAGGAGTAAAATCAGAAAATGCAACGAGTAGAGGCATTTTTTAGTAGAAGCGGTAACTATTTATTTTCTGAACAAGGAGCATGTGAAGAAGCAAGATATAAACGTTACCAAATTTTCTTCGCAATTTTAAGGCCGGAAATGAGCCGCCATCTTGGAAAAATGGCACTAATTATAGGTTTTCTAATATTTTTAATATCTCGGCTTCTACTAATCCGTTTTTCTTTTTCTTTACACCAAGTAAAAGGATTTGAAACGTACTACCTTTCGTTATAGAATAATTATTTCGATATTTTTGATGGTTTACCAACAAATTTTAACTAAAAAACAAAAAAACATGCATTTGCTCTTCCTACACTTTCGCAATAAATTATAACCTCTAACGCTTAAACAAATAGTTTTAATGCCTATGTAAATCTTGTAGCACAGAGGATTACCTTTAATTTGGTATATAGAACATCTATTTCGGTCCATAGAAGTGAAGTAATGGTTACGCAAACATACGAGTAACACAGTATTTTTTATAAACAATAGATAAGGGACAGAAAAGGGACCGATTGCTCGCCTCTGAAAATTGACCAAATTTACACCAGTTATACGTTATTATATTAAAAATAAAAAATAGGGAGAAACACGCTGAATCTCCCCCCTGAGAGGGGGGGGGGGGGATCCCCCCCCCAGTTTCAATGTATATTTAACGTAAAAATCTACCCTATGCTCTAAAATCGTTGTTTACATATACATGTTATAATTTTAGTGCGTAACTTCCAATTTTTTAAGTACATCTGCAGTCTTCCTATTTAACTTAACTTGGTGTATTTATGGGGCATCTTAAATATGAGTCGCATTATGGCAATTTTCCTATTTTGTCTATAAAATTCCTTTGTGCAGTAATAATATTTTTATTACTAATGAAAATAGTGGTTTTAGATATTTCAATATGCTGATTCTCATGATCCCATTCGTTTTGGTGTTTAACGTATCATTTAACAGCTGTAATCATAATACCCTGCATTTTAAATGGAATTCCGCTGACAGGCAAGACATGTGTGGTCCACGTCTGGTTTGTTTTATTATTGGAATATGTGTACAAATTATGCATTTAAACTTTATTTAATTTGTGTTATCCTTGTTGAAAGGAATGCATACATATTATCCAATTAAGCCTAATTACATCATTAACTTAATTAAGGGGCTTACTGAGTGGTTGAATTCGAAAATTTCTACCCCTTTCACCTCCGTACATTACTGATTAACGAGTGAATGATGGGTTGCATTAAAGGTCAATATTTCTGACCCGCCCTTCATAAATATCCTAGTTATGAGAATTAGGAAGTTTGAAATGTACAGTTAATTCGTAAATCACTATGCATTTCGAATGCTATGACGCACTTCACCTTTAAATCAGCATAGAATGGCCATTGTGAGTGATAAATAAATTTAATTAGCCTTGGTGGAAAGAAGACATTGCCACTTTTCAGGAAAGTCTAAGTATAGCCATTTAAGTTAACTAGGACGATTGCAGGAGTATATTCAAGACGAAAATCGTGACACATGTTGACCGCTACGACAGTATCACTTCACCTTCTAATGGGCGTAAGATGACCTATATGAAAGATAAATAAATTTTATTAGCCTTCGTGGAAAGAAGACATCACCACCTTCCAGAAAAGTCTAACTATGGCCATTTAAGTTAAGTAGGACGCTTGAAGGAATACATTCTAATCGAAAATTGTGACACATTTTGACTGCTATGACATTGCCACTTCGTTTTTAAACGGAAGTAAGACAGCACCTAAGTAATATATAACTGGAAAAAAATTTGGTAGTTGCCCGAAAACGAAAAATCAGACCATTTTTTTTGTCCTTTACTAGCTATACTACACTATGTTAATTTTAAGAAATTGCGTATGTTACCCATATACTAGCGTATTCATTACTCCACTTCTATAGAACCGAAATAGATGTTCTATATACCAAATTAAAGGTAATTGTCTGCACTACAAGACCTTACATAGGCATTAAAACGATTGGTGTAAGCGTTAGAAGTTTATTTTTGTCAACAGCGAAATTTAACGATGAGCGAATGCATGTTTTTTAACTTTAAGTTAAATCTGTTAAAAATCGAATACTTTTATTTGGTGAAAAGAAAAACGGATTGGTAGTAGTCAAGATATAAAAAATATTAGAAAATCTTTCACTGGCGCCATTTTTTTCCAAGATGGCTGATCATTTCCGGTCTTAAAATTGTAAGACAATTTGGTAACGTTTATATCTAGCTTCTTCACGTTCTTCTTGTT
>JAHWFP010230961.1:20746-37660 GCA_023313725.1 Lithobius niger
GCAAAAAGTCCACGGGATTTAACACGGGAAAAATTTTATTAACCGTCTTATTAGACAGTAACATAAAAACAACTTTATTGACGCATCTTTTTCTTTATGATTGGTGGCACTCATCCTTTAAATTTCAGTTTTTCCAAATCTCTGACCCTTCCCCGTACATTTTTCCACTATTTGAAACATTTTTGTCGCATTGGGATCTATCCTCAACATCACAAAATAAGCTTTCAGTTGCTTACAGTTAACAGACACATGTCTGCTAGTGAGCCGACTTTTTATCATTAACAATCAATTTTTTAACAATCGGATGTCTACGATGGTATGATCTACTGTTACTTGGCGGCGACACACTAGCGTGTGTCTAGAGCCACAAACCAAAACCCTTTTTCTTCGGTCTACGTCTTGCAGCTGGCGTTTGCTGATTAGATTGGCATTGTTGCATAATAACAATGTTCAACAATCAATTTTGTCGTTTTGCTCCCTAAACCCTGAACCACCTAACCAATTAGAAGAGGCCTTATGAAAAGGGCACATCTTTAAAACAATACCAGTAAAATGAGCCAGCTTTATTCACCCCATGGAAGAATTTATTTTCGTGATACAAGAAATGGTGTTATTAGTAACTAGTAGTCAGTAGTATTAAGTAATTACGCAAATATCAACGTTATTCACGTCGTTTATTCAACAAGAAAATGTTAAGCTGTGTCACTAATATGACTTTTCTGTTGCCAGGCGACCAAAGTCTCCCGATCAAACAAGTTTCACTCTTTTCTATTGTATCGTTATTTGTCCTCAGATGGCTAAAAATACCCAAACTGCCTTAGTTGTAAAGACAGAAACTGTCTAGCGGTCGCCATGCTTATATTTTATCTGGATGTTATCGTGTATCCTGGCTGGCGGGCGACACACTAGCGTGTGTCTTGAAATTAACTTCGCAAAAATTGTTCGCAGCTGGCGTTTGAATTGCAAGCAGTTCTTCTTAGAGCAGATCCATTAATCATGCTAAATTTGTACAAAATTCGTTAAGGAGTCCCGCCAAGTTTTTATCATTTTAAAGTCATGCTAAAAATTAACTTCGTGAAATAGTTGTTTAAATTGAAAAGTTTGTTGGTAAAACAGAGTTGCCATTTGTGCAAAAACATTAACTAAAACTTTCAAAAACAAAACTTGCTAAGAAATCTGCTCAGTGTTCGTCATTTGAATTACAAACCTAGGCTTACTAAGCATTCGTTAAGGATATTCTCTTCAAAACAAAACTTGTTAATGGTTTCCGTAAACCTTAAACTCAAACGCCAAGCTCTTTTGCCAAGTTCATCCCACGGAGTATAACAGTTTGACGGTTAAATGAAAAATCTGAAATTTCTTATTGCACAATTTGCAGGTATTTCATATAGAGATTGAGTAGGTGGGATTAACTTCGCGAAAGAGTTTGGAGTTTGCTATCACAATTTCAAACGGCCGAAAAGCTTAGCGGAAATCCTGAACAAGTTTTGTTTGGGAGATATCACGTAAAATAAAATAAAATAAAAAAACTAATTAATTAATTTAATAAATAAATAAATAAATAAATAAATTCTTTTTTTTTTTAGCAATTTCGAGATGAAAACCGAAAATCTAGTTTTATGCTCTTTTTTTTTTTGGTAGGTTTACGAGTGTCTTAGTGTTTGTCGAGAAGTTCACCGAATTCGCATTATTAAACACTTGGAAAACCAACAATTGACAACAGCAAGACAACATGGCGCGGGTGGTGAAGCGCTTCATTCTGGACTTAAAACAAAAGGGCATACTGAATCAACGTGAGATTGACATGGGGCTGGTAACGGATGAGAAGATAACTGAAGTGCAGAAGTTTGCTGCTGAGGTAGGCATCGACGAATTGGACTTGAATTTATATGGCGTGGTGGGAGGGAA
Source organism: Lithobius niger (assembly GCA_023313725.1). Lineage (NCBI taxonomy): Eukaryota > Metazoa > Arthropoda > Chilopoda > Lithobiomorpha > Lithobiidae > Lithobius > Lithobius niger. Next base: position 22,655 of record JAHWFP010230961.1, read on the forward strand.
ATTAGCGGATACTGGACAAGGCTTAGGGATTCAAGAGCAGAATATTTTGAACAATGGGAACAAAGTGAACAATGTCAAATCCAAAAATGGATTGCGTGGGTTTGTTTCGGAGAGCGTCTACTATAGACTGCCAGTGGATAATGTGAGGAATTTCATGGAAGGCTCTGAAGTGGTTGAAGGAGATGGCCAACAGGTCACGTATGCTGAAGCAGCAGTCAGCGGACATAACACACGAGTGATTGGTGAGGAAGGTAGACAAGAGGTAAGCGTGAGAAACTTGAACTGGTTGAAGTCTCTGTATAAAGGCAGTTTGGCTAATCTCACGATGCAGAAGTCCCTAATCGTCATTGCGGACAGCGCGGGATGTCCATACTTCATCGCTGACATCAAAAAAGCTTTGGCGGCCGTGGTAGACCTGAAACGGGTGACGGGTATAGCTTGGCTTAGAGCTAACAACGTTTTCCACATCTCATTTGCTGATCCAGATGGAAAACGAAGTGTGAAGAATATGGGTGAACTTGGGTTAGGCGACAGGCTGGCGACTATTCATGACCTAGAAGATAGGACTCTCCACATCAAGATACACTGGCTTCCCTTGGACTTGCTGACGTGGATATCAGGAGGGCCTTTATAAACTATGAAGAAGTAATCAGTTTGGTTCATGAAATGCATGCAGAGGAAGACTTGAGGCATTGCCATAACGGTATTATTTCAATTGTGCTACGGCTTAGAGCGTCGGTTTTTGTTGATGATATTCCAGAACAAGTAGGAATAAGGGGCGTGTCGTCCTTGTTGGTTGTCAGCAATAGACCGCCACAATGCTTAAAATGTTCCCAGCGTGGGCACATCAGAAAATATTGCCCCAATCTGAACTGCCGCACCTGTCATACAGCGATACCAAAGAATGCCCCTTGCGTACATCTCGCCCCTCCTCCGGAGTGGAACAAATCCATTCGTAGCGAGACAGAATTGCTGGTCAAAGGTGATCAAGTCAGGGACTATCCAGGAGAACGGTGGTCGCGAGTACGTGCATCGAAACGTCGAAAGTCTGCTGGCGCCAGTTCGTCCCCACAACCGAAGGTAGTAGCCACGAACCGTAACAACCGATTTTCTGTGCTATCGGCTGCTGAAGATCCAGAAGGAATAGGTCTGGGGTCACCCCCAGATATCTCCACTACTCTCCCGACGTCTCCGGCTCATGGTGAACTGAGGGTCCCCTTAGATTGTTCAACATCCAACGCAGAGTCGTGCGCTGGCAATTCCCATGTTGTTCCCGCGGTGGATGCGTTGTAAGCAATCTCCGCAGCTAGTGTCAGTGCGGAGTCACGACCAATACCAAATTGGGGAGATGAGAGCGAGGAAATGGTGGCTTCGTCTGAATCGTTCCGTTGTGCATCTGTGATACTATGGTGGAGGAAAGCAGTGATTCTGGCGGAAGTGGTGAATTGTTGCAAGTGAATTCGTGAGTTGTAATTTGTAAGTTTCGGTCCCCTACCACAAAGTACGTTCAAGTTTTGTGTGTGGAACGCGAGGGGGGCAAATAACAAACTTGAGGATGTGGAGAAGTTGTCTGTGATGTAGATATTTTAGGAATAGTTGAAGCTAAGTTCCCGCACGGTTATGTCCCAGCGATTAAGGGCTTTCATGGTATTACTGGGCCAGGCATTTCAGGGGTTCGTGTATTTTTTCAGAGATTCAATCCCCTTCTCTATCATCCCGTATCCGTTGTGTAGAGGTATTGATGCTTGTCTTATTCAAGTTTGGCGGGAAACCCAATGGATCACGCTAGGGGCTGTCCACGTGGTTGGGCGGTTTTCTGAGCCAGAATGGGTGGCGTGGGTTGACTCTCTCCCTGGTCCGTTGATTCTGGGAGGGGACTTCAACGCGCACCACACGCTCTGGGAGAGTACTCGCTGTGACACCAGGGAAAGAATTATTGCAAGCACTTTGGATCATCTCCGCTTGGAGGTTATCCAAAACGGTTCTATTACTTTCGTAAGGCAGTACGGTTTTCTTGTGCAAGAATCCGTGCTGGATCTTTTCCTATGTTCCTCAGACTTGGCATCGCAGTTTTCGTTCATGGCCTCGTCTGATCTCAGAGGCAGTGACCACTTCCCTGTGGCACTGTCCAGTAGAGCTCATGCCCCCATAACTCAGCCGAGACATCTATCCAGTGGATATCCACAAATTGACTCAGGTTCTTTCACTGTGTGGATTAGAAAGTGACTTCGGGAAAAGCGACGGGTGCATAAAAGGTCCTCTGTAAAACGACAAAACCCAGTCTAGTGGACCTCTGCTTGTAGAATGGCTATCTGTGATAGACGTAAGGCTTGGCAGCGGTATAAGTGGTATCGCTGTGATGCCAGGTGGTATGACTATATTGGGGTAGTACAAGAAACGAGGTTTATTTTGCGTAGGGAAAAGGCTAACTTTGGGCATAGATTGTGTGAGAGGGTATCGCAGGGTTTGCCTATCTCGAAGGTCTGGGCTTTGGTTCGCCCTCAAGACTCCAGTCCTGCAGTGACATGGGCATTTGACCAGACAGGGAATGTCCTGCGTGGAGCCAGTCTAGCGAATGCTTTTAATAATATTTTCGCATCGGTTTACGGGGCGCCAAAGGGTCCCCCTCCCCCCACAGTTACCGTTTCTGTTTCTGTTTCTGCGCCGCGCCAGGTGCCATTGACCCTACTTGAACTCTCGGCAGCCTTGCAGGCCTGTAAGCCTGGTAGTGCTGCGGGAATAGATGGCATTACCTATGCTGACCTGCAAAGCCTGGATGAGGCAGGCCGCTCTGACTTGCTAGAGTATTATCGGAGTCTCTTGAATGGAGCTCCAGTGCCCCAATCTTGGCTATTTTTGATTCTCACCCCTGTGTTGGGCAGGGGAAAGGTGCGGTCTGTGGTTACGAGCTACAGGCCTATTGCCCTTCTCTCTTGCCCACGGAAAGTCTATGAGAGAATTCTCATCAACAGGGTTGTGTGTCAATTGGAGGACTCTGGCAAGCTTTTTGGAGCCCAATTTGGCTTCCGGAAGCATACAGGAGCTCAGGATGCGATGTTGTATCTCGAGTCTGGCATTAGGGAGGCCTGGGTAAACGACTGCATTGCAGTCGTGGTTTTCCTAGATATTAAAGCAGCATACGACATGGTCGACGTGGCTTAGCTGGATCATCCTTTGCATGGCCTGGGTATCAGTGAGGACTTTAGGCAGGCCTTAATGGCCCTTCTTGGTACGCGGCAATTTGCGACCAGAGTGGATGGTTCTTGGTCGGGAGTACAGTCTACCGACAGGGGTCTCCCGCAAGGTAGTTGTCTCAGCCCGGCTTTGTTTGCAGTTGCAATCAATGCAGTTTTGGTGGAGATGAGCTCTACCGTTAGTGTGGTTGCGTATGCTGATGACGTAGCGGTTTGGCTGACCGGGAGAGATCTCCCTACCCTCCTAGGTGCCTTGGAATCTGCTATCGCCTATGGTTCCAAACTCTTGGCAGCAAGAGGACTTTTGCTGTCTAGCGCCAAGACTGAGCTCATGATCTTCAGTCGTGGCCCTATGCACACAGGTTCAATCATGGTGGATGGAACGAAGGTTGAGTCGACGGACAAGGTTAGGTACCTTGGTTTCCGACTTGACCCACGACTGGACTGGTTGGTGGATGCGGTCGTTGTTAGAGACGCCGTTACGTAGAGGCTGAATGTCTTGAAACTGGTTGCCTGTAATAAATCAATCGCGAAGCGTGCCACCATCAACACGTTGTATAAAACATACATCAGAGTGTACGCTGACTTCCATGTTTCGGTCCTTCTGGCCTCAAAACGTGCAATGAAAAGCATCCAAGTTGCTTTGAACAGTTCCCTGAGAGTTGTGTCCGGCTGTTTGCCTTCGACCCCGGGTTTGGCATGGCTTGTGGAAACTGGTGACATGCCCATTGATATTAGGGCCAAGGAGCTACTAATTAAGCTCTGTCAACGGGCTGTTGCGAGGGGCCGTAATGATCCTCTAGGCCGAATTATACTGGACTACATGACTTTGTCACAGAGAGCTCGTGATTTGCTAGGTGCTCCCGGATTAGGGGCATCCCTCCTCGTTGCCCCGGAATTGGCCAATTTTCCGAGGGTCAGTTTTGCCTCCCCCCCCCCTCCCCGTTGGGTGTGGTGTAATGGCGCACTTCAGTCTTGTCTGGGCCACAGGATCTGTCCGGACAGTGTTGTCTGGATATACTGCGATGCATCCTTCTGTGTTGATAAGGAAATGGGTGGGATAGGAGTTTGTGTTCCCAGCGTTCGGCTTGAACGCAGCTACCATCTCACGTTTGTGCCTTCGGCCTTTGTGGGAGAGTTGGTAGCTATTGCGATCGCATTGGAGGTGGGTATGAATTTACACCTACCGAGTTTTTGCGTCATTACTGATTCTCTGGCTGGTGCTGGCTTCCTCCGACAGTGTTTCGCTTCCCTGGATGCAACCAACCCTCTGACTCTAGAGATTGTGTGGAAACTGTTTTCGGCACGTCAAGTAGGTACAGATGTTCAGATTGCGTGGACCAGGGCTCACTTTGGAGACTTCGGAAACCAGTTGGCTGATGAATTGGCTAAGAAGGCTGTCAACCGCTGACCCCTGCGGTAGAATTCGTGGTCGGCCCAAGAGATTTTCGACCTGCTTATTCTAGGTGGTCCAAAAGGATCTGGCAGGAGCGCTGGGTTGGGGGACCCAATGGTCGAGCGCTTTTTGGTATTCATCCCTCTGTCACGCAGCCTAGCGCTCTTGACAGTTTGTCTTGTAAAGAGGCGGGCTTGCTGTCTAGACTGCGCATCGATCATGTTCAGCTTCGGGCCCATCTCTTTCGGATTGGTTGGGCTAGGACTCCGATGTGCAGGTGTGGTACGTCTGAAGAGACAGTGTCATAATTCCTGTGTGTTTGTCCGCTCTGGGTGGCACAGCGGCGTAACGGTTAGTTTGATGGGGTCGACTGCCTGGCGGTGATCCTGGGGTTTCCCCCACACGTGCAGGGTAATCGGTTATTGTTCCGTAAAGTGCTAGGGTTCTGTAGAGCAACGGGTCGTTTTGAATTTTAGACTGAGTTAGTTTTGCTCTTTGCTCCCCTTTGTGCAATACACAGTGTTTGTTGTCACTCGTAGCTACACACATTTTGGATGTTGAGGTAATGACTATGTTTTGTATAGCAAGTTACTTTTTCCAGGGAAGGGACCTCCCCTCATCCTGGGAAATTTGTACCCGACACTGCTGACCCAATGCTTCCAGAAAGGAGCAGTTTTAGTGTGTGGATTCCGGTTGGATGTTATGAACAGTTCGTGTATGCTGTTGTATGCTGGTGAAGAGATTTACAATGTTCGCATAAGGTTTAGGTTTAAGCTAGGTTAGGGTAGCTTTATCATGAGTGTATGGCTTGTAGGTCACATAGTACTCAATAAAATCAAAACCAACAATTCTTCATTCTTGCTACTCACGTTTTCGTGTTCATTGTTATAAATAATATGTTGTTCATTGTTGTATTGTAGAAGCAAAATACAAAGGTCCTATAGTGTCTTATGGTCATGTCGTTTGTGGCATGTCAACGGTCCTGGGTTTTTCGCGTGGATTTCTCCAGCTAAATTGTCCCTCGTTGTCAACAGTGGGGAAGATAACCTGGTTTATGTTCGGCTTCCATAAGTAAAAGCAACAAAAAACTACAAAACAAACAAAATGCAATAGCTCTACCTTTAAAATAGTATCGAAATTGATTGTTAACTTTGAATTTACGCTTCCACTAACCCCAAAAGGCAAGTCCAACGGTCAAACAATATCTATCAACAAAATTTCAGCTTTATGCAGCGAAGTATATATTTTCATGGAATTAGCTGCTACCTTGTCACTAGCTAAGTAATTAGGCAAATATCAAATACTGTGTTTTTATACAAGAAAACATTAAGCTGCGTTACTAATTGTGACTTTTATGTTGTCAGGCGATCAAAAGAGGTTTCAGTCTTTTCTGTCGCATTGTTATTTTCCCTCAGATGCCTCAAAACAGCCAAACTGCCTTAGCTGTAAAAAACACACGTGTCTAGTGGTCGCCATGCTCATAAGTATTTTATTTGGATAATTTATCGTTGAATCTTGGCGGGCGATACACTAGCGTGTGTCTTAACATATCCGATTTTCGAAATATACATTATTTTACAAATAGAGTAAGTAAGATTGTGAAAGTTACAATCGTTTGACGTCTGGATTCAATGCTCATCTTGTGCTAGAGCTGGAAGTCGTGCTTCTTAAAACGAAACTCGTCCGCTGAGACTACCTGGGACTAATGACGTTCGTTGTTGGGCATCTAATCGCAACTAGCGGCGATACCTCAGCGTGTCTAAGTATGGTCCAAGATGTCGCTAAAGGTCTGCTTTTAGGGGCGTACTCAAGGTTAGTTTCAGAATACGTGCCACGTACAAACTTCAGTATGAACATATTGGTCATATGTCGCAATGAATGAACTTGTTACAGTGAAGAAATAAATAGAGATAACTCGTTGCAAATAATATAAATGTAAACGTAATGTAACGGGTCCAGCCAGTTGTCTTTACGCCAGTGGACATGTGTGTATGTAGGTAAAGGCAGTACAGTCTGGTGATGGACTGGTTTGCCGGTTAACATCTGTTAACATCACTTAAATGAAACGCAAATGTTTGAAGGTTGCATACTCTCTATACAGGGTGTTACAGAATAAAATCGACGAACTTCCAGGGCATACGGAGGCAAGTAAAGACAAGTCAAAAAGTCCGATACAACACCTATCCAAAAATGCCCCGATACCGAGATATCGCCCATAGACACCAATTATTTTTTGATCGAGTATTTAATTCATGGGTTAGTGGTAGCCTGTGTCCGACTGCCTTATTGTGGCTTCTTGCACTAAGGCTAAATTTATTACCTCCAAAAACTCGATGCAGCAAGGTGCATCAACCTGTGGCAAAACTTCGCGATAATTAAATTACGTTTGAAACTGCAATACCGTCTAATCTTGCCAGATAGGAGCAGATTGCCAGATCTTAGTATAATGACACGTTTTTCAGGAAGTGAACCTGGGTTTTTCTCAAAGCCTCTCACTAACCAGCAGCTTAACATTTCCTTAATGAAAAATACGTTAGAAATAACGCGATATTTAAATTAATAAAGTAAAAGAAGGCAGCAGAAGTTCCTTTTTTTATTATTTCTAAGAAAACCTACTTTCTTATTTACCAAACATATTAACCTGATAAATTTGCATTACATTGTCCTCATTGTCCTCATTGTCCATTGTATCAATGGAATGTCTCCACTGGACGACCGCTGGACGACCGGCTTACACCGGGATGCCTATGTCGCCGAACCATGACGATGATTCCCCGCTTCAAGATGGCCAACGTACTACGTCTCCTCCCGACCTTACGGCCTTGGAAGAGGATTTACGTCAAGCCAAAGCGCTCTTCCGTGTAGCTAAACGGAAGCTCCGACAAGCCTCATCCACGCACATCGGCCTTTCGGCGATTTATTCACCTCTCGTCCTTTCGTCCAAATCATCTCGCTGAGATCACAGCGTGTCCTGCAGTGAAGCTCATAACCTCGTCGACTCTGTCTTTCGTCATTACGCAAGGACGACTCCGAAGCCTCCGCCATCTTACTCTTCGTCCGCGCGCCGGGCCGTCACGCAAGAAGGGGAAACATCAACCATAAGCCACGACAGCTGTAAGCGCCCCGTCCTTACGCCCGCAGCCAAGAAACGCAGACACTCCACCCTTTCGGCCACGACCAACGCACCACCCGCTCCTACGCCCGCTGCCAAACACATTCAGTTTACGGACGACAACACTGACGATCCATCCTTCCCCCTTACTTCTCTACTCAAACAATGGAAGAGACAGTCCCGGCCTGTTTCTGTACAAACCATCCCAGTCCACCAACGCCCCTGTTTTTAATAAGAGGACTCAAACCGGCTTTGGATTTGCCCTTCGCACCAAAGACGCCAAACCCTACAGCCTTTTAGGCCAATCAACAACACTTCTGACTTCTTTGCTGCGCAATGACAGTTCCCTTCAGGGCAAAGGTTAGCCCTTACAATTAAACACAGAACATCCAGCCCCCCAGCCTCCACCTTCTCCCGTCCTTTCGGCCATGTAAGAGGATCTCCGCCAAACCATATAATTCTTCCTAAAAAAAAAACCACCCCCCCCCCCCTCCCCGTTCCTTCGTCAACGACGAGCGCTGAGCGGCCGGCCTAGTCCAGGGCGCCTATGTCAGCAACGACGAGAATGACTCACTGCTTCAAGACGGCCAACGAGCCCAGCCTCCTCCCGTCCTTGGAAAAGGATTTCTGCCAAGCCATACAATTCTTCCTTGAAACAAAACAACGACAACCTTCGTCCACGACAACCGCTGGGCGGCCGGTCTCGACCTGGACGCCTATGACGCCAACGACAAAAACGACTCATAGCTTCAAGACGGCCAACGGACCCAGCCTCCTGTCGTCTTTTCGGTCTTAAAAGAGCATCTCTGCCAAGCCATACAATTCTTCTTCGAAACGAAATGAACCCCCCCCCCCCCTTTCTTCGTCCAGGACGACCGCTGGGCGGCCGGCCTAGACCGGGGCGCCTATGTGCCTATGTTGGCAACAACGAAAACGACTTACCGCTTTAAGATGGCAAACGGATTCTGCCTTCTCCCGTCCTTTCAGCCTTGGTAAAGGACCTCCGCCAAGCCAGACAATTCTTCCATGAACCTTCAGCCTTGCGGAACCAGCTGTCTACCGCAGATTCTCCACGACAGCCACAAGCAACACTTTCCCATCCTTTCGTTCACAGCAAAGAAACGGAAACCTACATTCCTTTCGGCCACTACCACTGCGCCGCCTATCGGCACCCATTTTCGTCCAAGAATGGGTAGCGTCGACCGTGAGCCATGACAGCCGCAAGTATCAATCTCTCATCCTTTCGACCATGGCAAAGAAACGGAAACCTACATCCCTTTCAGCCAAGCTTGAGAACGGCCGACAACCCCCTATCGTCCAAATCCGATCACGGATGACGATCCTTGTCGTCCATGGTGATCCCTCAGTACCGTGTCTTCCCGTCACGGTCCACCCATCCTATTGGATGATACCTTTCGTCCAAGCACCTTGTCATTGTCGCTATTGCTTCGTCAAGCGTCATCTCCCTGCAGCTCAAGAAAGGCACTCAAGAAGTCGCTCATTGCCACAGTTTTCGTCCAAAATACTGGTGGATCCCAGGTCCCGGGAAAAAATGAAGACAACTGTTGCTGTCCTCACTGAGGCTCGTCTCATTCGCAACTACGACACACATTTGAGTGAAGAGTGAAGTCGGAAGCTATTAGCATGCCTTGCTGTTCGTCTCGTCCATGCCTGACCCCACGTCTCGAGTGTAACTCAAGAAAAACAGTTGCGGACACTGAAGCTCGTCTCATTCGCGTCTAGAACCCACGTTTGGAGTAAAGAGCGAAATCGGAAGCCATTTACACGTCCTGCCGTTCGTCCCGACAGTGGCTGTTCCCACGTCTTCAATGAAACTCAAGACAACAGTTGCTGTCCACATTGAAACTCATCCCATTCGTGTCTAGAACCCACGTTTGGAGTGAAGAGTAAAGTCGGCAACGTTTTACACGCCTTGCTGTCACCTCATCCGTGCCTGACTCCACGTCTCGAGTGAAACTCAAGGCAACATTCACTGTCCACTGAAGCTCATCTCATTCGTGGCCAGTGCCCACGTTTGGAATAAAGAATGAAAACGGAAACCATCTACACGCCCGTTGCTCGTCTCGACAGTGGCTGATACCACGTCTCAAGTGAAACTCAAGACAACAGTTGCGGTCCACATTGATGCTCGTCCCATTCGCGGCCAGAACTCATGTGTGGAGTAAAGAATGAAGTCGGAAGCCACTTACACGTCTTACTGCTCGTCTCGACCGTGCCTGTCTCCTCGTCTCGAGTGAAACTGAGTGAGTCGTGGGATTGCCACGTTTGGAATGAAGACTAAAATCGGAAGGCATTTACACGCCCTGCTGCTCGTTTCGACAGTGACTGACCCCACGTCTCAAGTGAAAGAAAGACAACAGTTGTTGTCCACAGATGCACGTCACATCCGTGGCCAAAACCCACGTTTTGAGTGAAGACAAAGTCAAAAGACGTTTGCCCGTCTCGCTGCTCGTCTCGACCGTAATTGACCCCACGTCTCGAGTAAAAACCAAAACAAAAGTTGCTGTCCACACTGATGCTCGTCTCATTCGTGAATTACACCCACGTTTTGAGTGAAGAGTCAAGACGGAAGCCACTTCCACTTCTCACGATTTTTCCTGTCCGTGGCTAGCCTCAAGTCTCGAACAAAAATCAAGACAACAGTAGCCGTCCACACTGCTGCTCGTCTCATCCGTGACTAAAACCCACGTTTTGAGTAAAGAGTCACATGGATGACGGCCTCAACTCTTCCAACATCACCACCACGGATAACCCACGTTGCAAGTGAAGATTAAGACGACCATTGCTGTCTACACTGACACTCGTCTCATTCGTGTCTAGAACCACGTGTTGAGTGAGGTTTTCAAGACGGACAACGTCTTCATCTCGAGCCGCTCGTCTCGACCTTAACCAAGACGCATCCAAGGCACAACCTTTACGCATATCTGTTCCCACGATTCGAACTCCTTCTACATCTACTGAAGAAAGCCGAAGAAAGCCAAAGCCTTCTCCTCCTCAGAGCCCCTTCTGGCCAAACTTCTCATCAGTAACCCTTCACCCAGATCCGGGATTCCGAGCCTGAACGCCTTCTAAACTGCCCCATCCGAGCACTACGTCTCAACCTCACCCGAACCCACACGAGAACACCCGAAGAGACGGAAACCTACTTTTCCTACCTGAGAACTCACAAACAGGAAAACCCTTAGCTACCATGATCTCCCGTTGGAAAAGGAAAACAATCGATGTCACCAACGACGAAGCCAACCTAAAAAGGGAAACAGCAACAGCACACGACGTCACAAGCGATTTCAACATCATGGGCACCTCACAACGCCACACCCATAGAAGAAATCCTTGCAGCCACATCCTGACGTCATGCAACGACATTGCCTCCCACAACCTGAGGAACATGTTCTGATAAGAGAAAGGACTACGCCGGCTGGGATCAATCGTCGCAGCCAGAATTGTGGTAACCCCCCCCCCCCCCCCCTTAAGCACATTCAGAACGAAGCAGAAGCAAGCCACCCGCAGAAGGAAGCAAGACACCCATAGAAGGAAGCATGCCATCCATAGAATGAAGCAAGAAACCTCATAAAAAACACGGCCCTTTTCAGGGCCACCTAACCTTGCAAAGAGTTCCAAATTCTTGTTTCATCACCATGTTCTGAATAAAGTGCAAATTTTTACATTAACAAATATTTTGGGGGAACGCCTACTTGCAACCCGGGGCGCCCCGTCAGCTCGGTGCCCGCCACCACGTTTGACGAGGTCAGCTGATAATGCAAAATTAACAGGTTAATATGTTTGGCAAATAAGAAAGAACATTTTGCCGGCCCTCAGCACGGCCGCCTAAAAATGTTTTTTTTTTTGCCTGAAACTTACTTAACCAAAGACCCGCCCTGCCTCCCCTCTCGAGTCACCGCCTGACAGATTGAGAGAAAAATGAATGCCGGAAGCAGCCATGCTCCTGCTTTTATTAAGGAGGACTGCGTCACGCAGGTGCAGGAGGGACATGCAAGCAGGCGGCTACTAGCAACCGAAAAACCTCCAGGGAGACATTCCATTGAGGACAATGTAATGCAAAATTATCAGGTTAAGTATGTTTTAGGCAAAAAAGAAACCATTTTTAGCCGGCCGGGCTGAGGGCCGGCAAAATGTTCTTTATTTTCCTGAAACTTGGCAGCCCTAGTATGTTCACTGTTCCCGACTTTTTAAAATAAATCCGTGTTAATCAACTGAACGCCGTTTGTGGAGAATATGTCCTGTTCCGACTGATGATCCTGGCAGGTTGGGAAGGGGGACAACGGTAACCAACCGGCCTATTGGCTGCATGGCTTACGTTATATGGCAAATTTGCATGTGCCAAATTTACTGCCGTAATTGCAGCGTACGGTAATTTTTATGAGAGCGTTTAATAATGTTGGTTAATATTATCAAAAGACATGCCTTCCTAAGGTCAGATCAAATTTGAATAGCCGTAAAGTGGATTCTCATTTCATGTTTTTTAACTGCACAGAAAAAAAAATAATAATAATTGGACAAAACAGGAACAGAAGAAAGGAGAGGGGAGATAGACGCAGTGGGCAAGGAAGGAGGGGAAGCGCGTATAGGAACCAGGGGGGGGGCGCCGCCGAAACCCAAAAGTGTACCATTATGTTAAATAAATTCCTCGAAACTGTAAAAAAGAAAGCTCTAGCCGCCGATACGGCAGTGATGTACTGTAAAATACTTTAGCTTCCCGGACCCCACTGGGGAAGCTAACAGCACTACCCCAGACCCCTTATCTGGCTTTGGTCGGCCTCCTGTGACATTTTTTCCTGGTAGTTGTGGCTATGGTGCCACTGCCTCAAGTCATTCAAGACAAAAAAAAGGCCGTTTGTTGACATTTCGCCCGAAAGTTACGGGACCAGATCCCTCAAACCAATTCTCAACCGCTGTATACAATCCTTGCGCACAATTTAAAATGAAACCGTATTTTACAAAGCAGGAGTCCACATCCATAACCACCATTTCGCACCTCGCCCCACCCCTGGAAAAAATAGTAACAGCAAAAAAGGATAAGGCTTACCGCACAGTGAATTAAACCCATGCCTCCCCCCCCCCCCCTTTTTTCCAGGGGCATAGAGCGGGGGTTACGCAGCTTTTGGGGCGAAACGGCTCCTAAAAAAAGGGGGCACCTGGTCACAAACTTCCCGACTGGCCTCTCTACACCCACCAGTCTACCTCTAGCTGCTGTGATACAACATTGCAGTGTTCACACTGGACATTTCGTGATCACGCAACTATGAAAACATTTATCAAAAGCAGTGATATGTTTTTTACGGCTTTGAGCAACATTTATTACGTGTAGAAATTATAACCTATCCCATCCTATGAATAAATATTAATTAAAAAAAATTTATTCAACAACTTTCTTGGCATGTGTTAGATGTAGTTGCAATTTCGAACACAATTCGATTAGGCCTTTTACGAAGTTTTGGTACAGATTGGTGCACTGTGCTGCATCTGAATTTGTGGAGCTAATAAATTTGGTCTTAAACACGCAAGATGGTGTATGAGGTCACAATAAAGCATGCACCTTGCAGGGATTTAGACACACGCTCCAATTAAGCCATGAATTAAATACTCGATTATGAAATAATTGGGGTCTAAGAAGTAACCTATAGCATTTTTGGGTAGGTGTTGGATAGGATTTTTTGACTTGTCTTTAGCTCCTTATGTATGCCCTGGAAATTTGTCGGTATTTATATATGAAACACCCTGTATAATTTCTAGTGTATGATATTCGCTGATGGCTTATTCCCAATTTAACTTGTTACAGGTTTACATTTTCAAACCATACTTTTTATTAGATACTTTACCAACTTCATAAACGCACTTTGAACCGTAATAATCGACTGACCTCGCTTCGTCAATTCGACCAACCCTAAAAGCCTCGTCAACCATGAAGTCCACTCTACTTCAAAGACCCAGCACGCGTGGGCTGCCCCACCTTATCTCTCCACAATCGCCACCCAAACGTAATACATAATTCTTGCAACGGGGCTTGACATCAATCTGGCTGACACAAGTTTTACAATAGCTTATTACGATCAGCAATTGCAAAGCAGTAAACACAGTCTCGAGTTATGACTACTTTCTGTTTCCGTATAGTGAAAGGCTCCGGTCTGTGCTATTGTGTTTTACAGAAAGGGCGTATCAAATAAGTTGGTCATCGAGTGTGGCACTCGAGTGGTAAAAGTGTGTAATGAATAATTGCCCTTTTTTTTTTGGCTTGCCGTAGCTATTCAGTAAATTTTTATAGTAAGTTGTGTAATTTTACGCTGCGCCAAGTACAATTATAATGTTGACACTATCAAGATTTCCACACTCTGTTTTCTACTATTCAGCTTACAACGAAGTGTAAAAAATAGAGCTATCTCTAATAGAAGTTTCGGAAAAAAAAGGAACAGTGTGTTTGCTTGGTAATGACAAAGAACATACAACAAGAATGGAAAGAAAATAACCTTTGAACACACAAAAACTGGGGGAAAAAGGGAAGCAACGAACGTGACTCGGAGCCGATTTACTGATATTCGTGCTTTTCCCAAAGGAGTTTATCATAACTGTTGGAGGTCCCGGATTCAGTGTGGCTTCAGCCAATAGCCTCATGCGTTTGGGAAGACAAGGGCCCTGGAAATGAGCTAACCAAATTGTGTCCTTAACCCCGAGATTTAGCAGTTGAAAAGGACATTAGTCCGAATATCTCCTTTCTATTTTTGTTTTTTTTTGTTTTGTCACAATGTAGAATGGAGAAGTTTAATACATATAGTGGTGACATCACGCAAACATAGCAACATTGTACTAAATTGGCATCTATAAAGTTGCCGATTCAGTAACACTGCTGATTGCTGATTAACTTTGATTGAAGATTGCGGACTAACATCGTTTTCTACTGCCATCTCGGGATGAAGAGTGACAATTTAGCTAGGGAATTCGAATGTATGCCACAACTGACATGACAACAAGTACCTTTCCAGGGCCGTTCTCTTCCCGAATGCATGGGGGTGAGTTGAGGCCAGTCTTGAACAAACACACGATACAACAGACTTGACCATTCGGCCGTCAACCCGTCATTTCATTTTCTAGCAAGAACAGCTTGTGTTCTTGGCTTCTTGTGTTCTTGGCTTAAACACAAACAAAACCCTCCGAAAATCGCAAACAAATCACCCTAACCCTAATCACTGCAGAACCTCCAAGCAGTTCAAAGCGAACATGCCACACGTGACATACATCGTTAATTACGACAAACAAAACAAATTTAA
>JAHWFP010230961.1:42660-52714 GCA_023313725.1 Lithobius niger
GGGGAGTGTTGCAATGTGTCATTCGACCGGACCAAAGTGCTTGCCTGTTTGACCAGTCTTAAACCAAGTACATCGTGTGGTCCTGACGGGTTCTCCGCATACTTATTTAAAAAAGTATCCAACGAGATTTGTTATCCTCTTTCTAAACTTTTTACCTTATCTTTCGAACAGGGGGAAATCCCATCAACCTGGAGTAAGGCAATTGTTGTCCCTGTTTTCAAGAAAGGATCCCCATCTGACCCAAACAATTATCGCCCTATAGCCCTTACCTGTGTGGCTTGTAAAGTCATGGAGGCTGTGATTAGGGATAAACTCCTACTTTATCTAAATAAATCCTCCATTATTGGACCAGACCAGTATGGTTTTCTTCCAGGAAGGTCAGCTACTCATCAACTACTCCTTGTACTCGACCGTTGGACTGGCGCCATGGATGCTGGTGCCCCATCAGACGTTATTTACTTTGACTTTAAAAAAGCTTTTGAGTCGGTTGTGCACCGCAAACTTCTATCAAAATTAAGTGGATGTGGTATCAGTGGTTCCCTCCTAACTTGGCTCTCGTCCTTTCTCAAAAATCGTTCTCAACAGGTTTTGGTCGACCATACACTTTCCACCCAAGCCAGTGTACCTAGTGAGGTTCCCCAGGGGTCTGTTTTGGGCCCGCTTCTGTTCTTGATTTACTTAAACGACCTAACTTTGTCATCCACTTCTCCATACGGTGTAAAATTTGCTGACGACATTAAAGTTGGCACCGAAAATTCCGTCACTGGTCCTCAACTGGTCCTGACCGAGGAGGTGGATCGGGTTTTTGAATGGTCTCGTATGTGGCAAATGCCACTTTCATCAAATAAGTGCCAGTTCCTCCACATTGGTCCTTACATACCAGATTATCAGTACTTGCTGGCTAGTGAGTATCTTCCACCTGTAGATGAAATTAGAGACCTCGGTATTTGGTTTTCTCGAGACCTGAAACCCTCTCTTCACTGTCGTAGGGTCTGTGCCTCGGCTTTCCGTCGTCTGGCTATAGTGAACAGATGTTTCACGTCCGGTAATGCAACCACGAAAATTTGGGCTTTTCGAGTGTTTGTGCGCCCTTTGCTTGAGTACGCAACTCCTGTTTGGTCCCCTTATCTTGCTAAGGACATCGATTTAATTGAATCAGTTCAAAGAAAATTTACGAAAAGGCTGCCCGGTCTTCGCGATGTAGATCACATTGAACGTCTTTCTCGATCGGGTCTTGAGCTTCTGGAACTTCGTAGATTGCGCTTCGATCTTATTTTAACGTTTAAAATTTTACATAACTTAATTTCTATTGATCTACCTTTCTTCGATCTTGCGCAACGAACTCATATCACCAGAGGTCATCCTTGGAAGCTTGCTGTTCAGGGCTCTCGTCTCGACTGCAGAAAAATGTTTTTTGCAGTTCGTGTAGTATCCGTTTGGAATGCCCTACGTTCTAAAACAGTCTGTGCTAGTTCTTTAAGTGTTTTTCGTAACGAATTGTTGTTGGAAGACCTGTCCCCTTTCCTTAAGAGACCGTATTAGCAGTTTTCTTAATCACCGTCCTACTTTTCCACGGTGCGGTGTTAGCGGCTGACAGCCCTTCCGCAGCCGACCACTTATCGTGGTAAATTTCTTTTATTATTATTATATTATAACCCACCTGACAAAAATTAACTTGTGTAGGAATGTCAGCTAAGTGGCTTTCAATGCAAAATTTGACCCTCAATAAGGGCTCGTTTACGCAACGACAGTTTTCTCTCTCACTAGCTTTTAGTTGATCAATATTAAATCTGATAGGTGCTTCTCGCCTTTACCGGCTTTGCGGCTTTCGAGTTGTCTATGCGTATTAGTAACCATGGCAACAACGCAGACGCAAATCTTCTCCTCGTGCCTCGTGACACGGCGTACGATGTTGCAACATTTGAGCTTCGATTTATGACAAGAAAACAATTTTTACTGCAATACAAGACGACGGACTGTTTTTTGTATGCCGGCATTCGATGGCTTGTCTTCGATTCGATAGCCACGAAATGGACGCCATGTTGGATTTTGAATTCTCGCTGCGAGAAGCTATTTATTCTGCCGACGTTTGATCATTGCTAGAACCTGTACTTCTAGGGAGAATAGCAAATTTTGGAAATAGCGTGAAATGACAACAATCTTGTAGCAATGTTTAAAATTACTGTAGCACTTTGTTCTTTATCCGTGTTGTTATTTGTAATACATACAATTTGTTATCTATTACCGCATTCATTTACTAGCAACGGGAAACTAATCGTAAATAAATAACGGTTGACTAGCAAATAGCATTCGGCGAGCGAGAAGGCCTTTTTGCGTGAACGCGCCCTAACGCTGCTAATGTGTTACTACTTTTTTCTTGTAGTTTCTTCTAATTCTTCTAGTCCGCTCATCCCCATGTTAATTCCCATAGGGTGATTATTCACCGATGCCGAGATACGACGATTTGACGAATGACTGCAGTACGATACGAATAGCATACTTTTCTGGTTTACGGCCTGGGGGTGTAACGGGAATGGCGTGGGATTACGCGTAAGTACGAAAGTATTGTCATAACCATTGCTAGTATTGTCGGCATCGTCTCTATTCGGACAATGACAACGTGTATACTGACGTGCGTATCTAGACTCACGCTGTGTCTCCAAAGTAGCAATGTTGTAGTTTTCATTTAACCTTCGAACTATTAGTCGGTGCGATTAACTTGGCGAATGTTTTGGTGAGTTGATATCACTCCTTTGAAGGGCCGAACCATTCGGAACTTGGCGGTTCCTTTTACCAGTTTTGATTTTTGATATGATTTAGCCCTACCTTGGTTATAGTAGAGGCCCCCAGCCTCAAATATGAAGCTACGGTTTTAATGGCACATAATTTTAAAATGACTACTTTCTAGGATCATATTGTCTTTGGAACAAGTTGGCGGGGACGAAAGAGTGTTGGTCCAACCCGTAGGCTATCAAATTATCCTTGATCTAATCAGTTGGACCAGATTATTGCGTACTACACATAAACCGTGACTGGCTTCCATTCGTTTAACGGAATCATAATCAAAAGAATAATTGAATCACTTCCCTCCATCACCCTTCCCCCAACACTCACCAAATGATAATACTAAAATACTGTCTTTTTAGGCGCGTCCCTTTAAAAAAAAAATTTTATACTCCAGACTTGTGGTCTTTCTCTTTTGTTCAAGGCTTGGCGATTCTGACGACTGTCATAGCTAATTCTTTGAGGGACCGCGAGAGGTCAGTAAATTTGATTTACATTGCGCAAATCCGATGGAAGATAAATGAATAATTTGACAATTTAGCCACTTTAAAATTGCGACATTCCCCGATACTACCCAAACAACGACTTGAAGAATAAATACAGGGCTAAACAAATACCTAAATCATATGAAAGGAGTCAGAAGTAAAAAAGTATAAAAACAGTGCTGTTGATAGAACAGCAGGACAGTATGCCCCTTTCACACATTTACTCTTCATCTGAGCAACGTGATTAAGATTCAAAATTGTGAACCAGCTTTTTACTAATAACCGACATTGTCTATACCTAATACGAACTCATCATTGGGTTATATAACCTCCCCAGCTCCGAACTAACATGGAACAGAATTATGGTTAGTTCAGCTGCAGGAACATAAAATAGTTAAGCCGCGGGATTCGAACTGGCGTTCACTTGGTTTGGAAACGAAGATGCTCACTACTGGGTTGTTGCTGCTTGTTTTGCGCAGGCTTCCATGAACCCCCACAAGGTTTGCGCATCACTCTGCGACTCGCCAGGTTACGCTGGGCCCAATAAACATTGTGTATTGGTCCCGAACTCACATGAAACATTTTTTTTTACCTCCGTTGGTCAGCCGCGGGTTTCGAACCAGGGTTCTGTTGGTTTGAGACGAGGACGCTGACCACTGGGCTGTAGCTGCTCCCCCCCGTACAAGGAATGCCACGTGCGTAGGGAGGACAAGCCGTTTTCCTGAAACTCACCTTTAATTTTTTTTATGTTACTCACGGCCAGATTCATTCAAAGCCTTGATGGCAAGATCTAAAATCAGTTCTGCAGATTCAGTGTAGAGCGAACTATTTGTGATCTATCTCAAGGCTTCCTTGCACCACCACTTGTGCTTATAACTCGAGCCTTAGGTAATAAGCGCAAGAGTGAGTATAGCGATAAAGACGCTATACGTCAACCAATTGGGTGCACGGCTCATTTGTCGTTTCGAATTTGACTCGTAGCACTCGGATGAAGCCCAAGTGCGTAAATATATGCACTATTTCTTAACAAATGTTATGCACTGCAGTCTTAGCTCGTTGTAAAGAAAAAGCAGAAACCATCTTTACGCACTTACGTTTCGTCTACATAGTAACACGATTCAGATTCGAACGGACGAGCCAGTCAGTCACTAAATTATTGACTTAGTGCCTTTATGGGTAGGCTTACTAGTTCACTGGCTTTAATACTTAAGGCCTAATCAAGTGAACGAGTGGTTCTGGTATTAAGTCACCATGTCACTAATTTTGAAAAACAAAAAAAAAACTGGCATGTCGCTCAGAATTCTAATTACAGGGTGTCCCACTTTAAAAATGCTCCCATTTATCGCGCCCACTTTAAAAATGCTCCCATTTACATACTATCAGTATATTTAGCGTGCACTTTATCACATTTTGAAGACCAAAGGGTGGGATTTAATAGGACTGCAGCTTTTTAAGGCCGCAGCTTTGGCATTAGCAAAGCATACAAAATAATGGAACAATATACAGTGCATGAACGCACAGCGATCGTGAGATTGTTTCATGAGAAAAAGTCTGTGACAGTGCACGAAAAGCATTCTGAACCAAGTTTAAACTGCCCGATGTCAACCTTGTACCCTCTTGTCGAACAATTCAGAGAATTATTAAAAAATCTGAAAGCGATGGCACTGTGCAAAATAAGTCCAGGAGAAAGAAAATTGTCGGGGCTGAGGAGACTATCGAAACAATGCAGGAAGCATTGGCAAGTCCAAAAAAACTGTGCGCAGTAGAAACTGGAATCCGGAAATTATCACTTCATACTATGATCCAATATGATTTGAAACTGTTGTTGGACACAACAAGACGGGAGCATATCTCATTGTTCAAATGAAACTCTTGATGTTTTAGGAAGACACTTCAATAACTGGTGGATTTCCAGACGAACCCCATCAGCATGGCTTCCTTGAAGCCCAGAGATAAACTCGTGCGAGTTTTTTATGGTATTACTTTCAGGACACAGTGTATTGCAGTAATTCCCAAACAACAGACGACCTAAAGTACAACATTGTGCGCAAAATACACCAGATTTCTGAAGAGACAATAACACATGTAGTGATAACTTCATTGTCAGACTGTAGAATGTAGTGCACAGTGGTGGTGGTCACACTGAGCATGTTACGCACTTCTTGATCAGTATATGAGTAATGTAGTCAATTGGGAATAAATCCCAAATATGGTAGAGATTACCTGTGGTACGAAATTCCGTAAATTGCACATTGTTCAAAGATTACAGTGTTTTAAAAGTGGGCGCGATAAAATGAACACCCTGTATTTCATAACGATATTGATAGAAACGTATGCATCAGCATTACGTCTTATAGGCATAGCCGTACTGCTACCTCGAACCTGATCTGGCTTTAGTCATGTAGAATCATCCAACCCTAGTAGTTGCAGTGGTCTCAGAAAGCCACTTTGTTACTGCGCTTGGCTCTGTTGATAAACCACGAGTGTAAGGTCATGTTCTAGTTTAGTTTAGTTTAGTTTATTGAGCTTACGCGGTCCTGTACACCATGCGCTCAAGCCTAACCTACTTAATTGCTACTTACTTACTAACACAAGAAAATCAAAGGAAATACAAAGAAGCAAGAAAACATAGAAACCAGCACAAAGCAAAGTGCCAGGGAAGCACCCAGTCACTTATACGGTTCTAGTTTCAACCTGTTAACAATGGCGAGTGTTCAGCATGCTTATTCGTCGAATTGACTAAAATATACAACGTAAACTTGATGTACCTAGCAACAGTGGTGAAAGGCTCAGACGGTTATTTTTTTTTAATTAAACAAATTACTAACGACATAATTTTGCCATATATTAATTTTCAACCGCTATTTCTAGTCTGCCAAGCTCCTTGCGGTCTGATTAACTGCAAATGTAACCAAAATTTATAAGAAGGGAGATGCAGCATTAAAATTATAGGCCAATTGCCTTTACCGCGATTCCATGTAAGGTCAAGGAATCAATTGTGATTTAAAATGCTAATATATACTTGTTAGGATACAATTTATTCAGCGATGACCAATTACGGTTTCTGCCGGGCAGGTCATCAATGTGTCAATTGCTGAGCTCTGTCGACCTATGGAGTAGCACCTTGGATGTGGGGATGCCTACTGACACCATCTACTCTAAGTTTGTAAGTCTTTTGAATCCGTGGTCCAGTCGAAGGTGCTCTTAAAAATTGAATGGTTGGGAATTGTCGTTCGGAGGTCTATAGAAGTTGACCGCAGCTTTCCTGAGGGGTAGATCGCAGAGGATGTTGATAGGTGAGTCTTTTTCTACTTCGTCAAACATTATTAGTAGAGTTCCTCAGGGTTCGGTAATGAGGCCTTTACTTTTCATCATTTACCTGAATGAACATAAGCGTGATCTATTGTCACTTTAAACTATATTTCCAATTGAATACAATTGGTAAGTGTCTTTCTGTCTACAGTGGCCACAGTGACACTTTTAATCAGTGTATTTTAAAGAACCATCCGTTCCCTACCATTTTTTGAGTTCGATGACCTTGGTGGGTGTACATTTAACTGCTAACCTTACGCTGTCTATTCGTTGCAATTTAATCATCGCCTTGAAGATGTTGAAGATGTTCAACGTTCTTTCACTTCACTCTTGGAGTATGAACACCCGGCTAGTCCACCCTGCCTTCTGAAGGACAGCAATTAGATTGAGTCCATTCAGAGGAAATGTACAAAAATGCTACTTTGGCATACGGAGCTTCCCTTACAACTTACCATTTTCTCAAACAGGGCTCGAATCCCAATTGAGTTTGTTGGCTTCGGGCAGACGTTCTGCTGACCTTCAAATTTGTTGATGGTCTTTTGCCAGCTGATTTGCCACTTTTGCCCCATGTCCATGTTTTGCCGTTTTTTGACCCACCAGTGGCCACTCCCTGAAAGTATGGAAAATTGGACTGTGGAATGAATTTTGTCTCAGTCAGTGTGGTCCATCCATGCATGGAATTCTTTACCGAGGGATCGCAATGCGGGCATCTTCAGCCGACCATTTAAAGTTTCATTTGAGGAAAAACTTGTCACCAGAAGTTCTTAGGACACCCGAATTTGTAGCTGGTGATTAACATTCTTGACGTATCTTTCAACATTTTAGGGACTAATGTTAGTGGTTTTACCCTTCTAGTACCCAACTACCTCTGTGTAGTTAAACCTATTATTACTATTATTTACAAATTCAATATTCACTAATGTAACAGAAATAACTCTGTTTTCAGTAAAGTTCAGCAGAGTAGACGGACTATTTAAGTTTCTGCAGAATATCTTGACAAAAAAATATTTTTCTTGCAATCTTGTCTTTTGTTGTGATCACTGGTGTATCGGCTCAGTATGTGTGACAGGGTCAGCTGATCTCATTCGAAATTCTGGGTATCATATCCAGACCCGGTGACCAGACTACGACATTGTCCTGATGACCAGATTGACCAGGTATCCCTACGGGGCAAGGTGGCTTGATTGTTAGCAGTCACCCCATGGCCCTATGAGCCTCGTGCTGATGTCGAGTATTGCTTGTAAATTATCCTAGGAATTTCCGATTGGAATTATGTAGCAAAATTGTCCCTCTCTCCTTTTGGTGCCAAGGTTACGGTTGGGAGCATGCCAAACCTCCAAGTATACAGATCCAAATTAGTTCACAGTTAGTTAGTATCCACCCAAAACCAAAACTGGTAGAAAAACCCGCCAAGTTTCCAAAAACGGTCGGCCTTTGAAGGTAGTGATATCATTCCACCAGGGAAAGGCCGCCAAGGTTAATCCTATTAGCCAAGTTAATCGCACATATTAATAGTTCGAAAGTTAAATGAAAACTGGAAGATTGCTACTAGCGGTAGCAATCTTCAAGTTTTCATTTAACGTCCAAAGTATTATTCGGTGCGATTAACTTGGCTAATAGGATTAACCTTGGCGGCATTTCCCTGGTGGAATGATATCACTACCTTCAAAGGCCGACCGTTTTTGGAAACTTGGCGGGTTTTTCTACCAGTTTTGGTTTTGGGTGGATATCACAACTTTCATAGGACTGTGAACGTACATAAGGTTACACCGTCTATTTAAGATGCTTCAATCCTATTTGTGCACACACTGACTAACAATCGCTGATTTCGTTCGCTTCACTCACTCAATCAGCACATCCCCTTCAGTTTTGTTTCTTCCGGCCGTATTTCCATTAATAAACCTGAACTTTGTTCCTTTAACTCATCCGAATTGCTTTCAGCTTGATCTGTTATTGGCACTTCAAACTCAATATCATCATTTATATCATCAAGGAGATGTGTAGCATCTTTAGGTAGTTGTATGGAATAGTACAATGGATTAATCCGTTTTAAAACAATTAAAGCTGCATAAACTTTGTGTATGTCAACTAAGCTTTCCAAGACTATTTTTGCTTTTGTAGGTACACCACGCACCATAACAAAGATTTGCTGCTTGGTAGTTAACGGTTGTTCAGGTGTTGGTAGCGTTTCGAGTGTTTTCGTTAATGGTAAAGGTAAATGAAACGTTCTACCATGTACCTTTTGTACCATTTGTTTATTTGGCAGGCGAGTTGTTCCCACTGGAGCCATACGTGTGATGACTTGAAATGCTTTGGCACGTTGTATTAGGATTCGTTCGAAGTTGTTTAAAACAACAATTTCTGTTGGTTGATTGTGTACTTGTATACTGTTCAATGAACATGTAGGAGGTAGCGTGTTTTGTCGAAATTTTTCAAGGCAGTAGTGACAAATGTAATTCGTATGGTCTTTTTTACTTAAAAAATTATTTTTAGCTTTTTCCCATGTGTCGGTAGTTAGTGGTTTTCGTAAATTGTGCAGGTCACTGATGTTTCGACGATAACAAAACTTTTGACAAGAAAGGCATGCATGGATTGGTGTATCTAACAAACGCTTAGTTAATGATTTAAAAGCATTTTCATGCTGAACAATGATACTGGTTTCAGATAGTTCCACTTTCCATGTAAATTGTTGATAGGCATGGGCCTCTTGTTCTAATTTATTTGCTTGCTTGCGTAAATACTCAACATCACTTTCTTTCAAAGCTTTATCCAATCGTTGCAATGCAGTAAACGTTTTATTAAGACGATAAAACAATTGGACTGGGTTCCGTACTTGTGGATAGTGTGGTGCAATACTTCGCACAAATAACAATTTGGAACTACAGTTATTAATTGCTGTATGGCAATCTATGGAGTGACCCTGTTTCTGTGTTCGTGCGAATTTCTTGCCTTTACAACAATTATCAAATCTCTGCAAAAATAACATAGCAAGGTTTAAGGAAGAGTTTGCCAATCGTTGTGTAATGTAAGCCATTGTATTATAAACTACATCTGCATCATGCATACAAATATAATCGCTACATTTCCACGTCATCGTGTTGTTGATATTCGAATATTGCGGAAATATATTTGCAACTTGTCCTTTGTCATCGATCGCAAGAGCATGTGGCAATGGTTTACAGAACGATTCTTTTTTTATATACTTTGTATGTATATTCATAATAAAAAGGCTCGGTGTTTGAAGTATGAAGGGACGATCCACACAATGCTTTTAATTTATCTTGGACAGTAAAACATTCTTGTGCTTGACTCCAACTGACTTCTGCCTTTTTCTTGAATTGAGCACATTCATGCTTGTAGGTTTTTACTATGTTTGAACGCTGCAACAAACACCACTTAATAATTTGCTCAGCTTCCAAATGGCGATCCACTTTCGATGCACCTATTAATTTGTTACTTAACCTTGTGGTAAC
>JAHWFP010230961.1:57714-80547 GCA_023313725.1 Lithobius niger
TACTGGAGGATTGAGGAGCCGAACTGAGGGGAATTCTGGTTGCCTCCTCGCACGATGCAGGGACTGTATCCGCCCTACGACAAGTAGTAAGATTCTGTAAGCAGTCGGTAAGGTTCAACCAGTTGCAGGGGGGTGATCTATGGTGAACTTGGGTGTGATGGAATTATGGTTACGGATGTTAGATTTAAGTAGTTGTAGTAGTAGTTGTAAGATTTAGAATTGAGCGAATGACTTAAGGTCCGTAGGCTCATGTTTAAAATAAAAGTAAAAGTAAAAAACAAGTAACGTATTCTTACCCCAATTCTTATGTTTAGTTATTGTGTAAGTTATCCAAAAGTAAAGCATGCATGTCAAAATGGATGTAATTGACCTTTAATTTAAGTGAATGGCCACGTGTTGCTTTGTAGGTTTGGAACTGAAAATGCTGTAAAAGGGATGGACCGCCGAAGTTTAATTTTAGGATTTTAAACAAGGTGATAACCCCTCCGCGAACAAATCGCCACCATACGGAGGGGACTATCAGATGGTTTAGTCTTTGCTCGTATGAAAAGTTACCTAGGTTAGCTACACGCTTTGAGAATCGGCGTTAGACATTTTCTAGTGCTACCAGGTCTTTTTTTGCAGAAGGGGCACCAAAAATCAATGGCATATTCAATAATAGGACGAATAAGTGCCAGGTAAAGTTTGAAATAAACATCGTGACGACGGGAGGCAATTGTACGGCCAATCAGGGATGAAATATAATTTGCTTTTGAAATAACTGAATTAATGTGGCTTGAAACATTAAGTTGGTTATTAATAATAAGGCCTAGGTCTGTTGTTGATCCACCCCTTTTGAAGCATTTGTACCCCAATAGTAAGTGTTTATTGGATTGTTTGTAATCCGTGTACCTATTTTACGGCAATGGCGTTGCGCTACAAAGGTTTATCCATGCAGTTGATTGTTGCTGGCCACTTTGAAACAATTCAACTCAGCTCTGAAAGCCTGCATCTGCGAAATAAATACGCCATTCTATCGTTTCTAGCTGCCAATTTCGAGGTCGCCTCGAAATTAACAACGTAGCTTAGTTTGGTTTAAATATATACGCGTTTAGCAGAAAAACATTTTGCCCTTCAACAATCAACTTTTTAGCAAAAACATACCACTTGCACGAAGAATGGATCTGGAGCTTGCTGAGTGGCATTGTTCCCTAATTACAATGGTTAAAACAATGTAAAACAATCAGAATGATCGTTCAGGGTCCCGTAACTCCGAAATTGCTCGACCAATCGAAAAAGTAGTCTCTCTGAGGATGAAGCCCAGGGAAATTTCTTTCTGGCTTAAATTATGTTTCAGATTTTAGGTAGGTACAGTAGTTTTTTCTGAAACAGAGTCACACAAGAACAAGAACAAGCACAAGAACAAGCACAACAACAAGAAGTGTACAGTTGTCAAATTTACGTGTGGCTCCTGCATTCGCCCCCTTTCTCCTTGGCGACCGGTGGTTGTCGGTATTGGATCTAGCCGCTCAACCTCGCACCTTCCATCTCCATTCGGACGCAAATGAGGATGAGTCTCTGCTGCAAGCCGGACAAGGAACTCCCTCTCCTCAAGCTCCAGACCTCTCTAAAATCGAAGAAGAACTTTGATCAGCAAAGGAGTGCTACCCCACGTCACAACTAAGAAAAAAACTACCATCGGGCTGCCGCACTGCTACAACCAGCACGGACCACGAAGTCACCGCTCGACTTGCCTTCCAATTCTTCCCAAAAAGGTCAGTCTATTACCCGCAGTGAAGTGGACCAGCTTGTCAACGATGTCATTCGCAACATTCGAAAGCAATCCCTGCCCCTTCCGTCATGCACCTTCTCCGTTCGTCGGGCGCACACTCACCAGTGGATGGCCTTGACCACAAGTCACGACAGCCGAAAACGTCCCTTGCAGCATTTGCCCCAGCCTACCAAGAAGGCTCGAACTGTGGCCGACAACTATGAGAACCGGAAACGAAACATTAACTCTTCCACTCCGAATTCACTTCACGGACGAAAAAACAGACGACCCGACGATTCCACTTGCAGTCTTACTGAAGTCAGTTGAATATACTGTCCACTGAATATACTGAATATAACAGTTTAATATATACTGTTTTCTTTACAAGCCCACTCCGTCGGCCGACGCCCCCGTCATCAACGGCAGCCTGAAAACAGGGTTCGGATTCGCTCTACATGATCGTGATTCGAAACCCCGCAGCCTACTTGGTCAATCAACGACACTGCTGACTTGCCTCCTGCGCAACAAGGGCTCACCATTCGGCAAAGGTGAGCTACTCGAATTGGTCAAAGAACCACCAGCTCCCCGTCCAGGCCGTGAAACTAGCTACTTTCGACCATTCGGCATTGGCGCCACCAACCCACGAAACACGACACGTACACCAAATAAGAATTCTTGTGTGACGAAGTAATGATGGATTTGGAACCGCCCTTTCGATCCTAAAAAGAACTGAAGTACCGTCTCATGCCCTCTTTGAGAACGATAAAGGCTTACGAATGAACTGCGTGCCGCATCTCAGGCCAACGTACTCAACACAGCCATCAACTCTCTTTGTGAGAAGCTTTCAGCCGACACCAGTCCTGAAGAAATCCGCAACCTTTCGTCCTTAATTTCACAACTATTCGAAAAGGTCAGTTTTGCAACCTACCACACACTAAAGTGGGCAACAAGAGCTCTTTTCAACAACACACTCCTGTTGAGAGAAACAGCCGTAAACTCAAGAAACAATCTCAACGACTCCACCAAACACCGACTTCGTAACCGGCCAATCCACGAATCAGACACCCTCTTTCGAGGTCTAATTTTGATACTGGCTCCACACTTGGACATTTCTAGAAAACCTAAACCTCAAAAACAGAATCATCCATTCGGCCGACCCTTCTACAAAAATCACAAGCTAGCCTTGACTCTTCCATCGGCAGACGAATGGAATAAGCAAAAGGCCCTCCAACCGAAAATAGGAACAGCGACAATGCTCGTCACCAAGCATCACGCTCTCGACCGCCCGGCCTCAGGAATCACCATAAACGAGCATCGACACCTGACTGCCGCAGCCGATACTCTTCACCAGTGGGCAGAAGCTCCTTTCGAAAAGGACAACAATGACGCCAATTTGCCCTCCCACTTCCCTGTCGGCCGCAAGACTTCGACTCTTTCTACCAGCTTGGCAGGAGTTAACTCACAATTCGAAAATTCTCTCATTCATAGAACACGGCTTTTGACAGACTTTACTATCTCCACATACCGCTGCACCCGGCAACCAGCCATTTTTCTGCTTCATCTACGACTGAAAGGTCTACGAATTTGCTGCCCCCCATTTGGTCTGAACGCAGCACCAAGAATCTTCACGCTCGTCCTGAAACCAATACTGGCAAGACTACACCAGCAACAGATCCATGCAAGCGCATACTTTTTTTTCTTAAACAACTGGGCGCTCAACAACCCAGACCCCATTCGCCTACAAACTGACAGAGATCTCACAATTCGCCTATTGAACAAACTTGGCTTCGGCGTCAACCTAAGAAAATCATGCCTAACTCCAGCACAGTCTTTCACTTTCCTCAGAGTCTCATTCAATCTAAAATGGGCAACGATTTCTCCATCACTCGACCCCATTCAGGATCTCCTTCAACACATTCTCCAGTTCTGAAAACAAACCACCCATTCGCTCAGAGAACTGAACTCTCTCATCGGGAAGATGGACGCCATGGCAAATCTCGTCCCCTATGGATGCTGAATGGTCAGACCATTCCACCACCACCGGATCGACAACTGGTCCAGCTATCAAGACCTACCAGAACAAAAGCATCCCCTAGACAAAGCTTTTTCTCGCGAATGCTTCCTATGGTGGTCAGACATAATGCACCTATCTCAGTCTGTGCCCCTCCACGAACCATCACCCAACCGCCTTCCCTTCACCGACGCTTCCAAGGAATGCTGGGGAGCACACATGGACAGCTTCCAAGCTTCAGGCCGATGGCCCTCCAACAACAAGGACCACATCAATATCCTTGAACTTCGAGTAATTCAACTGGCCCTAATGCACTTCCTGCCACACACCCAAAACCAGGTTACACAAGTCCAAGCCGACAACACGACTGCACTTGCTTACATCCGAAAAGAGGGAGGGACGAAATCCCGAAAACTATACGAACTAACCTCGGAGATCTTCAACTTTTGCATTCAAAACAACATCACCCTCTTACCTCTTCACATCCCAGGAAGCAAGAATGTGATTGCAGACTCTCTGTTTCGCCAGAGCCCACCAACAGGCGAATGGAGCCTCAAGAAATCCATCTGCGAATATCTCTTCAACATCTGTGGCACCCCCATGATAGACCTATTCGCCACGAGGCACAATGCCAGACTTCTCCACTTCATCAACCCGATTCCGGACGAAAAGGCGACAGCAGTCGACGCACTGACATTCACTTGGCAAAACCTGTACGCATACCTGTTTTCACCGTTCAAACTTCTTCCGCAAGTTCTACAGAAAATAGAAGCATCTCAGGGTCTCTTCCACCTGATCGCACCACTGTGGCCATCAGCAACATGGCTCTCCCACCTCCTAAACCTGATAGTCGACACTCCATGAACCCACTAAACCTGATAGTCTACCCCTTCTCCCCTATCTTCTATCACAACAGAAAAGAACCAAGCTCCACCCGAACCTGACCAAGCTAAACCGACACCGGGGGGAGGCCGGGGGGGCTACTATCGTCAAACTCCTCAAAAAGACTGGAATTCATCAAGACAAACGAATCGCCTCGAAGGCAACCAGGGACTTCATAAACCGAATGTACGAGTCACTGGACAAGATGGTTTCATTGGTGTATCACAAGGAAAATTAATCTAATCGACCCCCCTTTACCAGACCTCCTAAAATTCTTCAACGAAATATTCAAGAAAGAAAAACTAAAAGGATCTACGATCCTCATCTTCCGCTCAGCCATGAACTCCGTCTTCAAGGCTGCAAACAAAACCAACCTATTGGATGACTACCGCATCTCAGCCTTACCCAAAGCCTTCGAGAACGAACGTCCAACTACCAGATGAATGGGAACCGACTAGGATTTATAACTAGTTTTACAGTCTCTAATGGAAGACCCCTACGAACCTATGCAAGACAGCTCTCTTCACCTGATGACCCAGAACACTGTCTTTCTAGTAACACTTGCAGCCAGCCTACGTTGCAGTGAAATTCAAGCCCTTTGGACCAAACTTTTCTTCCGTAACTCTGATTCCTCGTGCAAGTTTTTGGACGAAAACCCAGAAACCATCGGAACCGCCGAAACCAATCACCTTTCCGGCACTCACCAACATCCTCGGAAACGAACCCGAACGTCTATTATGCCCAATTCGTGCACTACGTTTCTACTTAGCCCAAACCAAACACGATGACATTCGAAGAGGCAGAAACCAACTTTTCCTACCCGTCGATTCGAACTTCGGTGAAACCACGACAGTCATGACTGCACGATGGATCAAAAAGACAATAGAAGCTGCTTATGACAAACAAAAAAAAACACAAGTAGTAGTATGAGAGTGACGACACATGAAGTACGAGCAATCTCCACATCATGGGCCCACCACAATGCCGTTCACATTCAAGAAATTCTAGCAGCAGCATCCTGGCGAAACGTAATAACCTTGACATCACACTACCTACGTGACATGTCAAGAGAAGAAAACGGACTACACCAGTTGGGACCAATCGTCACAGCCCGAACAGTAGTCAAGCTCCCCTTAAGCACTCAGAACGAAGCAGAAGCAAGCCACCACCAAGGCAGAAGCAAGCCAACCACTGATGAAAGCAAGTCAAACCACTGATGGAAGCAAGACCCATCTCTAAACCAACGGTCCTTTTCAGGGCCACCAAATCCTACGAAAGAGAACCAATTTCCTGTTTTACCTGTGTTCTGAATAAAGTGTGAAATTTTTAATAATTTTTTGGGGAAAGCCTGCTTGCAACCCAGCGTGCCCGTTGAGGCAGTGCCCGCAACCTAGTCTTTGACGAGGTCTCCTGTTA
Source organism: Lithobius niger (assembly GCA_023313725.1). Lineage (NCBI taxonomy): Eukaryota > Metazoa > Arthropoda > Chilopoda > Lithobiomorpha > Lithobiidae > Lithobius > Lithobius niger. The sequence goes on from JAHWFP010230961.1 coordinate 63,774, forward strand.
ATACCAAAATTAACAGGTTATGGATGTTTTCCACCCGGCAATAAGAAAACCCATTTTGCCGACTCCCCCACCTGGCCAGCTAAAAATGGTTTCTTTTGCGTAGGAAAACATACATAACAAAACCCGCCCTGCCTCCCCTCTCAAGTCACTGCCTGACACATTGAGAAGAAAATAAATTAGGAAAGCATTCGCGCTCTCACCTAGAGGAGGACTGTGCCGCACAGGAACAGTACGGTTGGCAAGCAGGCGGTTACAACAAGCAGCCAAGAAACCTCCAGGGAAACATCCATTGTCGGAATCTTGTTACTTGCATGTTTGCTGGGGCCAATGGCCAATCTTAGTCTTGGGTGTCCGTTCTTACATAGGTGGACATTATCAATGTCTTATAATTTAGTTTCCGGTTCCTGCCTCTAGAACATTCTAGAACTTTCTATTACCCATAATACCCTGGCCATTTCGCGGTTGCCAGGGGTTACCAAAACGTATTTAAGCAGGGGGCCAACATGGAAAACTCAGAAAGCCTTCGGGCCAGCCAACTGGCTGGTCCTCTCTCAACCCCTGATAGGTCTACTAGTTAGGGGGATTTCTGTCTCTTATGCCTTTAGTAGGCCCAATTTTGGTTAGGCTATTTTCCCCTAACCTAAACTAAGCCTTTTTATTAACCCTAACTTTCCCCAAAGTTCCCAAACCCTTTCCCCAGTCTTTGGTGTTCAGTCTAATTTTGCTTTAGCTCTCCCACTTAGCTATTTTTCGTCATCCATTGAGGATCAATGTATGCCAAAATTAACAGGTTATGGAAGCAAAAGAAACTATTTTTAGCCGGCCAGTCGGGGGGGGGGGGGAAATGGGCTTTTTAAGGATCTCCAAGACTTCTGACAAAGTTGTTAATTCCACGATGCATGACGGATTGTGATTATGGGACAATTCTTCGACCATCTGTCTCTTCTCCCCCCTCCCCCCCCCGCCTTGAGTAATAAGCTGTTGATAAGCAATTATTTCTGGTTCGACCATATCACATGCAAATGAGGTTATTCCAAAATAATTGGTGAGAGCTCCCTGTCGTTATAACTATTTCGCACCCCTAGTGATTAGAATCCAACAATAAAGACTGAACGCCAAGTGAGGGAGGAGGACTGGCTTCCCCGTGTAAAATACTTAAGTTATGATGCTGACTGATACCCCGTTCCGAGCGCAAGGTTTTAATTCGGAATCGAATTCCGAATTGAGAGAAATGCGGGTCGAATCCGGATTAGTTTGCTAGAACCCGTCCGCAGCGCAAGAGAGAAAGCAGAGCAAAAAGGGGTTAGTTGTTAGTTTCTCAACCGCTCACCAGAACACGCCATTGTCGCTTAATTAACGGCAGGGCTATCAGTACTGGTCGGATCTTGGATGAAAAATAGCATACGTGACTGGGTTGGGCAATATGGCCGCCGAAACCGCCACTTAAGTGATGATTCGTTATGTTGTCTCTTGCAACTGAGGGCGACACCGTCCGTACAAAAATGCAACATTTCTTGCCTTGCAACACTTTTTGGACACACAAACGTGTCGCTTTTTTTCCCACGCGCAGAGAATTAGCTTAACTGTGGCTGAGTGATAGCTTAAAAACTATTTAAAAATACTTTAATACATAATAAAAATTTGTCACGCAAATCTAAGTAAAATTAAAATTACATTTTGAAAACCGCCACTAGATGCCAACAGATGGCGCGACTCTCCGTACAGAAATTCACCGATACGATTTGCCAATTCCCGAACAGACCTCAAGAAATGGGACAGTCGTGGCGTCCATTTTGTGTACCCCTTTTAATTCGTTGTAGGTCGTTGTAGGCCAGTTAGTTTACTGGCCATGGTAACGGATTCGTGTTTTGACTAACAGTCACACCGTGGCGACACCAGCCCATAAACCGTTTAACTTTTTAAATTTTCAAATAATAGGCGCCGGCAGTCGTATAAACTCCCCTTGAAAATTAGTATGTGCTTCCTTTGTTTATGTGAGGTGCATTGAGTAAACAGTAAGCAGTAAACCAAACGCGATTTCCACCACCTGGTGATGAAATGTTGCTAATTCGGAATTCGACCCACATTTGTGTCCCGAGCGCACACTCAAGTGAAGTGAAGCGAAGCGAATCGTGTTCGATCCACCAACTGATGCGGATTAGTTTAACTCGGATACGACCCTCTTTACCTCGGATGTGTCCACCCCGTTCCCAGTGCATTTAACATTTAATCCGCATATATGCGGATATATGCGGGTTAAAGATGCGCTCGGAACGGGGTATAAGAGTTTCGCTAAATGTTCGTCTGGCTTTTCACGTTACTGGGTCCCAACTTTAAGCTTTAGACCCGTCTCGCTATACATCACCGGACCTCAGTTTAGACACTTTGAAGGGAGTGTTGATGAATGTCATGATTTTCAGATTCATGATTGATACTTATGATTTCGAATATTAATAGAAATGAAGTTCGTTCGACTGTACATATACCTTTATTCGGCAGTTACACTGTGCTACCGTGTGTGAGAGGCAGTATAAATATAAGTGTAAGTATAAGAATAAGTTTAAGTTTGTTGCGAGTGGAACTGGAATGGCAAGGACTCGACGATCGCTAACAGCCACCCGCCATTAAAACAAAAACATATAACTTACAGAAGTTTAAAAGTTTAAAGTGGAGACAATGGCGCTACAGCAAGGGAGGGTTGATGGCATTTGGTTAGGGTCACGAATGCCTTACCACCAAGGTTAGACCTCCCATGGACACAGTGGTCCCGATGGCATCGCCAAACGTGAGGGACAAGTGTATTTAACAACGCCTAACTTAAAGGAGCTACTCATTAAGATCCGTTTACTAAAGACCTTTCCCTATGTAATAAAGGTGTCAGTACATATAAGCAAACCAAGCATGCATATATACTTAAAACTCTTCTGGTTTATTCTATCTTATTGTTTTGTATTTGTTTTGTATTGTACACCGTCTTGGAAAAGTAATAAGAACTTTGCCCCTTTAAACCCATACATCAAAGATCAAACACGGTCTGCAACTGGTTTTATGGCAATTTCTTAACCAAGCGACCAAACAACTGATAAAAAAAAAAATTTAAAACAATGCAAGATGAAAATCTACGACCCATATATTGTTAACACAAACAATCCCTAAACTATGCAGAATGTTAAATGCAGAAGACTTAGTAAACTAAACTACAAAATACCTTTAAGTGATACAAAATGCACGAAACATTTCCACAAAATTTTAGGCATCTTTTTGACAGGCACTACACAATGGCGTTCAATCTAGATGATGTGATGGAAGTTCATTTAATTGTCTTCTTACCTGCAGTGTTGTTTCTAACTAAATATTGTTTGTCATCAGATGCTAGAAAGCTGAACGCGGAAAGCTGATTGAGTTTGATCAGTAGTCAATAAATACAGACTATTAAATATTGCCTTTACGTTTTGAACTAAAACATAAGACAGCTTGAGCGGGAATTGAACCTGCGACGCTTGCAACCCAAGTCCGAAGCTGTACCATTCAACCATACTGACACCATACTGTTTAGTTGTATGTGTGGTTGCTATGGCCGTTATTTTCGGAAAAAAGAAATTTTTTTTTTTTGCGGGGGGGAGGTGCTGTGTATATCCCCTAGGCTACAAATTTGTAAATTCGCCACTGTGCTGAGGCAGTGTGATATTTAAGTGCAAAAGGCAGCAGAAAGAGTATTTCACACGTATTTAGTTAATTTAGTTAATGTTTCCAACTTGATGAGAAATGACTGCGCCAATTTTGCAAGGCCACCGACTCACGTGCTGCATGACTATATACAAAGATGATGTCTATAGACGTTCTCGTGCGCATGCTCGTTAAGCAGCTTCGTTAAGCAACAATGTCACTCTCTGTCTCGATAACCTAAAGAAATCTATTTAAGAAAAAAAAAAAGTAGCGTTAGTTTTTAATGGATATCAGCAACGCTCGGCGCTCATTGGTCAGTTCATTAATCATTGCGAATTGCCACTTTTCTGTTTCCTTTGGGCTGTTGGACTACCCGAAGTGGAAACTGAACTGCTGATCTTTAGATTCTTAGATCTAGACCTAGAAATTTGGGTGCGTTTTAAGCAAAGAGGTCTGAATCGGAGTTGTAATCACTCTTCTCGGTACAGAACTAGCCACTTCTGCTTCGTATGTAGATTGACTGTAGATTGAAAAGCCCAAGTTTAACAGTGTAGATTTGTGTACGGGATTTTCTTCGTTTAAAGAACGTAACTGCGTAACAACGAGTGATAGTGTCGAAAAGACAAGAAAGCTTGTTAATTTAATCGCTTGTGCACTTTAGCTTACTCTAAGCTATAATAACATCGTGGATAAATTAATGACAAGTGACATTAAACCAGAACCTTTCACTTAAAAAAAGTTTGCCATCCCTACACTAACATGAGCTAACAACAAGGAGATAAATAGTTTCGTTAGGAACGGGGAGTGTCGGATTGTATTAAGGCTCTGTCTGTGTCAGTGTGACGGACTAAAAGCACTACAGCCACTAATTTTTGTGCTGCAAAATGCAACCACCTTACACAAAATTAAAAATTAAAATTCATATGATGTAGGCAAAATCATGGATTTATTGAGCTTAAGAAGCCCCTGAAAATTATCTTTCTTTCTCAGATTAGTGTCTCGTTTATTTTCAAAAGCCCAGTCTTTAATGTTGACTGTTTGCTTCGTTAGCCCTTTATATTGTGCTTTATTCATGCTAGCACAGGAAACTACGGTAATAAAACACCATTTTGAATTTAATAAATTAATGACCTTTCTGAGGTTAATTAATAACCTTTTGAACTGAATTTCGCATTTTGCAAGTGACAATAGCATCACTGGTTATGCAAGCGTCCAAAGAAAAGGCTAGTCCGTACATTCTTCAAGATTTCGTTGTAACGGGGTTGGGCGATATGTATGAGCACGTGCCAGTAAGGACAATTGCGGGTGTAAACGACTAGGTTTCGCACGTGAATTGCAGAGTGGAGCACAAAGCGGCGGCCAGCTATTAACATTGAAATGGTGGAGTGGCCGGAAGCTACAAATCTGGTCACGAGGTGGCGTTCGTATATAAGCTCTCGACGGCCCCGCCTGCTTGTCTGTCCACTCAAGGAAACCAAACAAGAAGGAGAGATCAGCCATGACTGTCTTAACAAATACGGTAAGACAATCATATCTATATCTTGGTGCGGTTGCTTGTTTACGATCACCATCATTTATTTATATATTTATTTTGAGCATTATTTGAAGCACTTTTTACTTTTAATTATTATTTTTGATCTTATTTTTTTCATCACAAAGTTAAATTAAAATAGGAAACCAAATTTTAAAAAAACTGAAGACCACAATGGAATCAACAATTAGTGCTAATAATTTATTACTAAATTTAGCTTGTATTAAAAAAAAAAACTTGATTGGCCTGAATGCTAATTGGCCTGAAATTTTATTTCAAAATTATGTTTTTTAAAGCTAGAAGTCGTAAAAATTAAATTTATATAGAAAAAAAGTGTGAATTAGTCAAATTAACGCCCTTTTCAACTGCTAAGGTTATCTTTTATCTATTATCTTTTACATGCTACAATTAGCATGACCACGAGTGTATTTCTTCCCGAAAGATTAGGGTTGTGCTGGGAAAAATTTGAAAATTATACTGCGGTAAGTCAGTCCGTATCTGTAATATTTCTTACACTGTGTGTCTTGAATTAGCCTTTAGATAATCTATTATATATATTTTGGCTTGTGCGGATGTATCATTTGGGATCAGACTATATCAGGGATCATGACCAGCACTATAATGAAAAAAGGGAGAGCAGGTTCATTCTTTCCACGGGAGCAGGTCCATTCTAGGTACGGTAGCAAAGAAAAAGGGTGAGCGGTCGACATTGTGAACGGATGTGCCTTGTAACAATCGTTGCTTCGATAATGCTGGATCTTAGAACATAATTAAATAGTTTCAAACTTGGTTGAGTTAAATTCACTGCATGCGAGATCGTTGTTGTGGGGTTATCGCGCTTGGTATCGAAATGGAGAAACAGGCTGTTCAGCCACACTGAGAATAAGAGTGGCGTGGCTCCCTCCATTGAAAACACTATTTACTTTCCTTACATGGCCGAACGCCGGAGGTTCCAACTTAGAGGGAGCATGGATGGGGAGGGTTATATTAAGACCACATAATGGTGGGAATGCAGGGAGGGGGGGGCGAGTGGAGGAGGAAAGGGTTGAAGGAAAGGAGGGGGGGGGCAGGCGGGACCGGAGAAGCTACAGGGAAAAATCTGACCACACAATGGGGGGATGTGGGGAGGGGTACAGGGGAGTTCGGGGAGGGGGGGGGCTCAGGGCGGCCCTTTTCACTTCATGATGACAAGTAAAGTATTTTTGCTCGCAAATGCGGGAACCAGCTAGACCGGCGTATGTTATGCCGGCAGTACAGCTATGTTTATTTATTTAGTTAAGAATTATGAAGTTGAATTTTTAATAAAAAATTTAAAATTATATTATTATTTTAGTCTTTTTTCATTAAGTGAAAGTCAAATTTCATTTTTAAAAACTTGATCCAACTGAATGAAGTTTTTCATAAAAAAAAGTATGTATAGTATACTTAAGCCCGAAAGGGAACTAGGTTCCTGTCTACACTAATTTACAATTTTTAACAAAAGAAAGGAAATTTGGCATAGATTTTTTTTTTCACAAGGTGTTCTGTTATTTACCAATAATACTGGCATAAAAAAAACATGGACGGTTTAAGGTCATTATTGACTATATTTTTTTTTTACAATTTTTAACTAATCGTACCAGCTAAAAAACCAGCTAAAAATACTTGCGAGGGTAAAACTTTCTTTCATTATAAACTATTTGAAAGCTTGGGATTTTTGTACTGCTGCAAAGCCTGCTCGGCAACGCAATGCAAACCTAACTAAAGTAAAAAAAGTAAAGTGAGTTAATTCGATGATGCGAGGAATTGCCCCAGCTCCACCCCCCTCCTCCATTAAAAAAATATTTTAAATGGTATTTTTTCCCAACGTTGCTTAATATAATTTATTAAAAGGGTTATCAGGATTTTTAGCAGATGTCCTTTCGTAACTTTACGTTGCTTGTTAGACAATTATTATTGGTCCCACAGTTTATAAAATATATACATTTGGGTTAACGTTCTCTTCAACTGCTAAGGTTGTGTAGAAATGGAGAAGGGGCCATCAGCCACGAAATTCTTAGGATGTTTAAGACGCCACAGTCGACTTGACCATTATTTCTTGAATGCATACAGCCACTATATACAGAGCAAATGAGTAAAACTATATTCAGAACAGAAAGACTAATTTGGAAACTTAATTCTCGTGATTGATTCGAATAGATGTTTTCTGCCGAACACAAAAAGTGGAGTCCATCAGCCAGCCAGCTGCCGGTCACGTTCACTATTGCTCAACTATCAGTAACTAGGCTGTCTTGACTGTTGTAGTCAAGCTGTCACAACCACTACAATAATAGATTAAATTCATATCACGCAAACGCCAGAAACAAGATAAGGCCTTTAGAATATTGACGGGCATTCTTAACTTCTTCCGCACTTCGGAGACAGAAATGGGTCGAACCTGTATCGCGTGTGAGGGAGGAGTCGAATGTGGTGACAGTAATTGTTGGAATGACTCACTCCTATGGACATTGTAGAGTAAATACGAAGGCGTTAGAAGGAATTAACGTTGGGCACGTCATCTTCCTATTTTAATGGTATTTTTTACGATATAACGTTGGTTCTTTTTCTTGCACTGCATATTCTGTCTTAGCTCTTCACTGCACTTCGTTCGTTAACGACAAATAATTAAAGGTCAAATAAAGCAAATTACAAATATTGACGCGTTTATAGAATGTCGACTTCTGAAAGTGCCATTTTTGAGGTCCAAAAATGATTCTTCCATTTTGGTCAGTGTGTTTTTGGCCTCCCCCCTCTTGACTGGACAGAAAAATCTATGACCCCCTCCCCCTTTGAGATGGTTCAAAAAATCCATGCTCCCAAATTTCCCCTGTGTCCCCCCCCCCCCGGCGATAAATAATGACCAGTCCCTAAATAGCAGCGATTTAATTCCAACAAGCAGCGTCTTAGGCTTAGGAAGGATGGGGTATAAGGGGGGGGGGGGTCTTGGATCATCACCGAAGTGATTCGGAGATAATTATTATCAAGAGTGCATTTAACATCGAAATTTTATTCGCTAGAAGCTGTGGGCTGGCCTGTTATTTCAGTAAGTTCCCATTTTGGCTCTACGGAGTAGTAAAAAAAAACAGCCAACAATGTGAGTCTAGAAACCACAGGGAAAACTATCGCGTCAGTAGCACTTCTTTACATCCGTGTCACGCATTCATACGAATATATCCATTTCTCAAAAGGTAATACCGATGTTGATCAATATTACCGTAACAGCGACACTTTTTGCCATTAGTACCAGGATGAAACTTTTACCAAGTTTGGAACACCATCAATCAATCAATAAATCAATAAAAAAAAATACACGGCCAAAAGCAGGCTTGTTGGGCTGGAAGGGAAGTGTGAAGCTACTTCATGCGAAGCGCTTCGTAAGCTTTTTTACCATGCATTACTACTGGTAGCGTTCACAACATGGTGAGGAAGATTATTCCATTCATTAATCGCCCTTTTAGAGAAAGTGAACTTTCCGATGTCGGTTCGAGGATGTGGAAGTGTCAGTTTTTTATTGAGTTTCCTGGTGCGGTCGACGGTAGCAGGCGAGAAGTCAGAATCAAGCGAATTGTTGAGGCTAATAATTTGGTACATCAGCAAAAGGAATGCTGTAGTTCGTTCAGCGAGGGTGGTAAGATTGAGGCGATGTAGGAGCTAAGATTTCGAGAGATATTGTGCCAGCCAGGAATCAGCTTGGTGGCACGTCTCTATAGATAGTTTCTAAAAGTTGTTAGTCCTTAACGAGGGGTGCTCCAGACCTGCACACAGTATTCAAAGATCCGCCCATTGAAGGTATAGTGCTACTGAAGAAAGTAAAATGAGATCTCAGCATACCTAAGGCTGCGTTAGCGCATTTTGCAGCACGTGGGGCACTGGACACCAGTTCTGAGGTCGGCAGTGAACAAGACACCGAGAGATTTTGCAGTTTCAACACTCATTAAAGGGGTGCTATCATAAGAGTAAATATGTTGATCGTTGTTCCTTTCGATATGCAACACTTCGCATGTAGTGGGGTTATAGGAAATTTGATTTTCTTCGGCCCATTCAGAGATGTTGTCGAGGTCTTGCTGCGTTTCTCGGAAGTGCTGATGGATCGATATAGCGTGGTGTCATCGGCAAGAATGCTATAGTTTGATCAGTACTGGATCTTTCCGTGATTATTAGAGTGGCAGGATGGTGGGGGCATTACCTATAGAAGCATTTCGAATTCTGCAAGCAAAGACAAATCCGTGGAGGCGACCTATCTAATCATGCCAGCTAGGGGCTAAAAGGATGACCACAAGGAGCTATACACTGAAAGCTCCGATTAATCTATCACAATACTATGGCTGATACTTCTGGCAAGAAATTGGCCAGGGTGACAGCCGACACTAATCGGTTCTACAGAAAACACATGCATTAAGCCACCACAAATCGGCCGTCAAAATTGTAAACTTGTGTTTAACGGCATAAATTGCTGCATGAAACGAATGTCGGTCATTCACTTTGCGTTTAGGGAACTTTGACAAAGCTTATTCCAAATATAAAAATATTAACTTTATTTTTGTTCATTTTTTTTATTGTACTAATATGCGTGTTAATTACATGAAGAAATCATGTTTACATGTCTTACAGTGTTGGTTAAATATTATTTTAAAACTTTTAAGATGGTTTTTGCCGGTTAAATGTCCGAACAGTTTATTCCTTACCAGAGTTTGTTTTCTCAAGAGATTCACGCATTTTTACCTATACTGTACTGCGATATATATTTTTTGCGGTGCAACATCTATCGAAAAAAAATGTATACTGCAAACATCTATAGCGGTAGAAGGAAATAATTATAGATGCACTTAGACACGCTGTGTGATAGTATATAAGTCCATGTTTAGACAAAGTGAACATTACAAATTCGTTATCCTCAGGTGTTTCCAAAGCATTTGAGGATAATGAATTTTAAGCCATTTCCTGACTGAACGAATTTCCTGGTATCTGTGGAGCCTTTTTTCTAGACCAACCCCAGAAATGAACGCTTTTTTTAAGCCCACCAGTAGCCTATCAAATTCCTGCGCCTACAAAGATGAGAACAGCGCCAACTGAAAGATTATTAAATTACGTTTCGGATAGGCCAATTTTCTTTGCTCTAACTTAATTTTTTGATCCGCAGATACGCGATAAATTCTCTAAGCGCCGGTGCACACGTGCTTTTTCTGGACGCGCGGCGACGCTGCGGTGACGCTGCCAATCAATACATACGTGCGTTTTATTAACGCGCGTTGACGCTGCGGCGCCGCTTCGGTGACGTATATGCGCGTTCGGTTCCCTAACCTCGTGTACAAAAAATTATAGTTTGAAAACAATTAGACGATATTGCTTTTTTCGCCTACCTCGTGAACAAAAATATATTTTAAACCCAATGCGACGAATTTTGGTACATTTATGTACTAATTTAAAACGTACCAGGGAAAAATGTTATACATCCTTTGCAGATTAACTAAAAAATTCGGATAAGTTCTTTAATTACTTCCCAATGAGTCTTCAATCATTTCTGCAGCCACATTTCATATTTCAGGATTGTTCTTTACTCCCCTAATAAACAATTCCATGTCTATTTCTTCGAAATTGAACGCCATTTTTAGTAACGCTTTTGCGGTAAACGGCGGACGTGTGCACCGCTCAAGTCTTTCAAGGTACTGAGAGACGCAATTGCGTTTTTTTTAACGCTGCGGTACCGCTGCGTTGACGGGGGAAATTGCGGCGCAAAACGACCGCACATGCGACGGACGAGCGGCGGGCGGTAACGCAACGTGGCCGTAGGTACGTGTGCAGTCCCCAACAGATGGCACGTAAACCAAACCGCAAATGCGGCGACCGCACGTGTGCACCGGCGCTAAAAATGGTCAAATCAGAAAGAAATCAACTAAAGTATACAAGCGTGAATTGACGCCAATAGAGTTAGTGAAGCGAACGGTATGGCTAGTAAAGAATTAAGCAGGCAGGGAAGTTGCGATTTTAAAGTTAAATATTGTGTTTTTTTATTTTAAAGTTAAAATTGTGCTTTTTTATTTTAAAGTTAAATATTGTGGTTTTTTTTTTTTGGGGGGGGGGGAGACTAGAACGCTCCCAATTTCTCTCCCCCACCCCCCACCACAATGGATCTGCGTCTCTTTGCCGTTGCAATGTAGCTTAAAACTAGCTTTTAGCTAGCGATATTATGTCACATAAATGGCCCTTAACCTAAAACGTCTTATTCCAACTCAATTTAATCATTTGAGCCAAATTAAGGAAATTTTTTTTTGACACGCTAGGGCGATGTTTTGCTGCTATTCCGCTATTCAAGCATCACAACGAGTGCCTTCACGTGTTTGAATTGGTTCCGCAACAACGATAACGGTTTATTAGTAATAAAAGTTTATTACTTTCTATCAAGGAAATGTGCTTAAGTGTCGTGAGCTGTCATCGCATGGAACGGGTATTGTAAGCGAAAATAACCTTATTAATCTGTCACGGCTTATGATTTTAGGAAGAATGCGTCAACATTAATACATATATGTCTATTTTTACTATACCACCACCACCACCACCACCACCTACTACTACTACTACGTAATGATTAGTGTGGCAAAGCTTGGCTCACAAAATGAACTGCTCAGTGGTTAAACGTGAGTCGCTACTTTCACGTGGCATTACAAAACGGGAAAAGAAGGCTTTAAAAAAGCTATTTTATAACTGTTTGAAGGTCATGGTTGCTGAACGGTTGCTCTAACTTAGTTTAAAACTGGAAAGGGATCGTGGGAAAGTTCCTGTATGACCTGCACGAGGTTCCATCAACAGCGATGGGCTCTGTTTCTGCTATTAGTGGCGCTAGGAAGGTGGGGGCGTAGTGTCATAATGCTAAACAAATTCCTTGAAAGATGTCAAAAAATGACATTCCAGCAGCCGGACACGGCTGTGATGTTCCGTAAAATAATTTGGCTTCCAACAGGGGAAGCAGCAGCGCCGTTACTCCAGACACCACAGTTGACTTTGTTGATCCACCCTCCCCTCCTAGAATTTTTCCTGGCTACGCCACTGCTCCTTATTTTGATTATTTTTTCGACTCCTACCAGGATATTTATGGTAGGATAATTTCTTCTAATTCCAATGTAATGTTCAAAATTGATCACGTTCATGTACACGGGTGTTGCTTCAAATGACTGACAGAATAAAATTGTTTTGTTTCAATACTTGCAAATCTCAACTTGGACCCTTTCCATGTCCATAAAAGCAAAGATAAAAAAAAAATTGGCGGCAGTTTCATGCACAAATTTACGCATTTAACAAAGATTTAAAAACTCGATTAATTGTATTCTGTCAGGATTAAATTAAAAACGAACTGTTATCGTTTTCGTCTCTCAGGTTACGGTACAGAAATATTTATATTATTTTCTTGTGGTGCTGTGGCAACGATGAATAAACTGGATAGGAGTCAAGGCCAGGCACCATTCTGAAATGGGTGGCCACTCCGACCCCTAATTGCCACACTTCTTTTCAACAGCTGGGTTCTCAAGCATGCTTATGTCATTCACATATATTGTTTCTATTTGAGCTGCTTTATGAATACAGCGCTACCTCGGATTTGCATTTTACGCTTGTATTACCTTGCTCGCAGATTAGCTAAGATGAATCCTATATTCTTGCATTATTCAATGCAAGTTGAAAGTGTTTAGTTACGCTGGATTACATGCTCGGAATCCCAATCAATATCTAAGTAAAATTCACTAAATCAACCAACTAATGCTTCTCAGCATCAAAATGATAATATCATCCATACCTTGAATTTAAATTGTTTATATTTTAGGCCTCACAAATAAGTGGATGAGCTACGCTGAAACACGTGTAACCTCGTCTATGCCCAATGACTATTTTCAGGCTACAATTTGTTTGTTATGCTCGATTGTCAGGTCTCATCGTGGGGTTGCTATTTTTATTGCCTCACACATACCAGTATTTGTTCTTGAATCAACCGCTCATGCTGCTGGAGCGTGGGAGGATCATAGCTTGTGGACTTAAGCGCTCTACGCAGTTGATTTAGTATTAGTTGGTTGTTATTACCGCCATCTCGACTATACTTCATGTTCGTTGGCCTGCGCTGCTTTCACATCTAAACCGTCTCCACTTTTAAGAAATGCATCAAGTTTTCTGCATTCGGAGGATTTTAAATTTCCCTAAAATAAACTGGTTCTCTCAAGCTTTCCCCGAGTGTAAATAAAACCAACTCGGAATTTATCGTAATTGTCGGTAATTACATCGTCACGTGTTTCACCCTGCCAGACATTGTTATGGTCAGATAGCTAGTCTTTTGGATCTAATCATCATCTCTAATGCGTTGCCACAACTTGTTCCTTTTTTTAAGGCATAATGCTGCTTTGGGGAAAAAGCGATCATGACGTGCTATGCATTAATATTGAAACTTTTTTTTTTTACAAGGAAGGCCTTTAATAGCTAAAAACGCAAATTTTGTATTGCTGATTACCCCCTTTTAAACGATATTATTACATCGATTAACTAGAAGACGAATTTTGTAATTATGATGTTGACTCTCGACTTGACGTTAAAAAAAATTTATTAGAAGTTATTTTGTGTCTCTATCTGTATGCGACACCCCCTCCCCCTCCCCAAAAAAATTAAAATCCTACAAACTGGCAATTTTGCTCGTTTCAAACTCGGAAGGAAAAACAGTTCCTCCAGTGTTAAATCGGAAAGATAGTTTTTTGAAAATTAATTACGCATGCAAAGAAAGAACCAAAACTCATGCGTACGGTATTTAAATAATAAGAAAAATGAGGCACCCACCAATTGTTTAAAAAAGCCTAAAGACATTATTTCACATGATGAACAAGTTGCTTTCTAGCTAAATGAACAATTTCGAAACTCATTTCTTGAAGCTCCCCAGTGTGAGCATACCAAGCTGGAGTGAAATTACGTGCACAAAATAGGATATAAATAAGATTCTTGAAAATCGTCTTCTGGACCTAACGATATACTTCCAATATTTATAGAAAAAAACTGTGCTGCTTCATTAGCGACTCATTATTGATTTTTAATGAATCTTTTCATTCTTGCACCTTTCTTAATACCTAGACGAGCTCAAACATTACGCCCGTCTCAACATCAGGGTAAATGCCTGCTGTTGAACATTTTCGACCAATTAGCCTAATAAGTGTTTTCTCAGAGAAGGTTAGTTGAACAAGTCCTCTTTCTGAATGTAACACTTTAAATGTTTTTTTTTCTGATACTCAGCATGGTTTTATTCCCGCCAAATCATGTGCTACAAATCTTCTAGTGATATATGAACACATTACTAAACTTGTTGATGCTGGAATTGCTTGCGACATAATCTTTTGAGATTTTAGTAAAGTATTCGACCGTATCTCACATGCTAAGCTTGTTAGTAAACTGTTTACGTTGTGCTTTAGCCGATCTGTCGTTAATTGGATTCATTTCTGCATTAACAATGGACGCCAACGAGTTGTAGTATACTTCCTGCATCGTGTGCTCCTTGGATCCCTGTCGTTTTGTGTTCCCCTGGGTTCGGTGCTTTGTCCTGCGCTTTTCACCATTTTTATCTCCGACTTTACTCAGAATATCAACTCCCACTTACACTTTATCCCGACGATGTTAATATCTTTTTCCCAGCATTTGGTTCCTCTATCGAGACTGACCTTGATAAAATTTCTTTCTGGGCTTTAGAAAACACGCCTTTCCTGAACTCAAAAAAAAAAGTCTACGTTATACAGTTTGGTAAAAATACCCTAAAAAATTCTAATTGTATTGGCAATAACAAAATCTCTCATATGGACATACTGACTTTGGTATATTGTTATCGATTTCTCTTTAAAGTTTGGCTTTAATATTGACCATATTATGACAAAGGTTTATCAAAAGGCTAATTAATTGTCAGCGACGACTCACAAAATGGTGCAATCAGGTCACAACAATTTGTCGGCGGCTCCAAATCCTCGTTTTAACTACAATTAAAGCCAGGTTTCATCGTGATGATGCAATCTTGGTTTTCCAAATATTGAATGGTCATATCAGTCTGAAACCTGATCCCTTTTTCTCTCGTACAGTGGTAACACCAGGGCCACCATCTTCGTTTGCAAGGATTTCACTCACGTTTAAATATACATCATGGTATCCGCACAGAGCGCGTTGAAAACTCTTGCAATGATCTTGCTATGTCCGGTGGTCCACTCCTCGCCACTGAATTCCTTTTAGTTTCGTTACGACTCCTTTTCCTTAGGTGTCGGGGGTTATCATGGTATCTGGCAGAATTGGTGCTTTCGTCCTCTATTTTATTCTATTCTGTTTGAAATATACCTCAAGTTTATTTTAATGTCCTACCTAATTTTCAAATTTCTAGGGGAAGGGGGCAGCTGAATGAGCACGGTTAAATGTTGAGTTTTTTTTTGTTGGGGGCGGGGGGGAGAGGGGTCGCTAACCCTTTCCTGCACCACGGACTTATATACTACCACATTATCTTTCCAGCTCCATGCATGCATCTCCATGCGTCGTGGTGTCAAGGTGCGCTCTAAAAGCGACGACAGGCTAACTTTAGAGGTGATAACGCATACCAAATATAGTACAAGTCGGTTTTGGTGGTGCTTAGGTAAAATCTTGCACTATGGCATTCACAACATGGCAATAATTCAATGTTTAGGTGCTATAAAATAATTCTTTAAAGCGTTATTGTATTAAGGAGAGCTAGTGCGTCGTTGGCTGTTTTCAGGCATTTGAGGACAAATGAACACGAAAAGATGAGTTGTAACACACAACCACAGCACGAATGACATGTTTTAAGTATTTCTTGTACATATCACTAAAGTGTTGCCTTACAGCTGTCCTCAAAAAGGAACTAAAGCCAAAAAGACAAAAAAAAAAAGAAAGGGACCGTAAAACTGGATTATCGGCTTTTCCTTATCGTAATTGCTAAGGAAAAAAATGGATTTTATCAATTTGGACCAAAAAAATATATCTACCGCAAAAGAAAACTTGTTAAAGGTACCCGCCAAGGTTTTCGGCCGTTAGAAGTCGTCATATCAAACGCCAAGCTCTTTCGCCAAGCACATACACTAAATTACTATACATAGCCAGCGGCGCCCTCTCACGACACACAATTTGTTTTGAATCTTTTCTTACGTCGTTTGAAGCATACTAATGCTCGTTCAGATGAACTAAATTAATTTTGATACTTTCCCACTCTTTGTATAAAAAAGGCCATCTGAGAAACGCAAAAACTAACTAACTAACAATGGGAACAAGGGTGGTGGGGGGGGGGTTAAAGGGCGCTAATTCTAGACCCCAACACAATAAGCGGCGAAGTTGCAAAATGACTAAAATTCTGTTAATAGATGTCGGTGCGTACACAAACCTTCCACGTGGGTGCTTGTGTTGAATTTTGAGGAGCGTTGTGGAAGGTAAAGCTTAGGACGATCTTTTCTTTAGGAGCCTTTGTTCTTGCGTATTGAAGTTACGAATTATGCGGGGAAAGACAAACCCGTGGAGCCGACCTGGAAACCTTCCTTGTTTTCAAAAGAAATTTAC
>JAHWFP010230962.1:0-27613 GCA_023313725.1 Lithobius niger
TTGCCTTAATTTCTTCACCGAATTAAAAATATAGGGTTTCATATTTTCCTATTTTTCTAACTGACTTAATTACTCTTTTTTGCCGAGAATGGAGCTTTCTTTAGAATTACCAGAACATATTTTGAAATCCTATATTTCTAAAACAGTTCACTTTGTAAACCAGTAAAAGCAATACTTGCGATATTATCGTTCATGCGATGTTACGGTTTTAGTGAGTCAATCTGACAATGCCATGTACCAATATCGGCAGTATAGCGCCTCGTTTGTTGCTGTGTGTATCAGCTGAATCTAGCGTGTATATGCCAAGGCCAACTGAGATAGTAGCTGCGCTGAGTGTAGCGCAGCTACTATCTCAGTTGGCCTTGGTATATGCTGTATCTAGCGGCTGCAGGAAATGAGGAAAAGAGACACGTAGGATGCATCCAGCACTGCAGAGGTAGCTAAAACTGTAGGGAAATACAGTCATTTAACATTTTTTTTAGCCTTACGAGGAATAAGTAAACCACGGTCAACAAACATTGCTTGCTTCTTGTGACGCTAGCTTAAAGGTATATTCTTCCCAGCGCCATTTTTCTCGATCCTTCACATCAAGTTTGGCCCCAAAGGTCTATTTTACTTACCGTTAGTCAATCCCTTGCTAAAAATCCATTTTAAAATGTGGAGATTTTCTGTTGAAGATCGGGAACTATATTTATCACCATCCTGCGATTAAATGATCCTTTGCGCGCTTACTATAACCATGACGTTTCATCTGTGTGTGCGCATGTATTAATTTTCAATCGTTTGCTGATAATTACTATGAGATAAAATATCTAAAAGACTAATGCGGTAAAAATAAAAATTATTTATGCCAATAGATCGCCGAAGAAAAATTATAAGATACTAGCCTAACAAATTATAATGTGAGATGTTAAAATACGAAAATCATTCCGGTTTGCAACGACACAATTTTTGCGTTCATGCTGTTCAGTCTGTTGGCCTTGTATTACTAAGCAGAGTCTCGCAAGACGGCGCGATGGTAATACGCGTGGATGGCGATATGCGCGTGGCTGTTATAAGGCAGGCGGAGTGTACCTTTAAATGAAAAATTTAAAAAATTTAAAATAGAAAATCAACAACGTCACACTCACGAGTCACGTAATAAGAGCACCGTCTGGCAGAATTTTACAAAACACCACTTTACAACTTTGTACTCTAGTGAGTGTAACAACGTTCTCGCGATAGAAAAATAACCTATTATGAAAATAAAATCTGGTCAGGGTCGTCCTCAATTTTTTGCTATTATCTTTTTCTCTCCTCTTTATTTATTTATTTATTTTTTTGCCCGAATTTGAGAGAAAAAAATAATAGCAAAGAATTGAGGACGACCCTGACCAGATTTTACTTCGGAACCCAACTGTCCAAATAGTTCCCTCCAAGTTTTAGTTCAATGAAAAGTTACTTTTTTTGCCCGCGATATTTTAAAGTTTGCCGTCCATGTTACTGTACGTGTCATCAAATTAACTTTGGATTTAATTAAATTTCTCACGGCGGGCGATGAGATTAGCGGGAATTCTCGCGCGCAAGATTGAGAGAAAGGACTCCTCGTGGTAGCAGATAGTTCATTGTCGTCCCGCACCGCCCGCCCCCCACCCCCTGCCTTCATCCGTCCTCATGCTCCCCTTTCCAAAACTAAGTGATCGATATTCATAAATGACGCTCTTTCTCCTGCGTTCAGATTCTCAATGGCTTCCCACGAGCAACCAATCGGCTTCGGAGACACACGTCTCGCGAACATTAGGCGCTAATATTGGTCGCGATGGAAAAGCATTTTAAAGATGACTTTTTTTTATGAGGGGAGTGAGGAGGAGGCGTCAATGTCGACTAGACCAAAGTTCGGTATGGTAAACTGAACGGATTAAGTCGTTATTTATAGA
The DNA here is from genome assembly GCA_023313725.1 of Lithobius niger. NCBI lineage: Eukaryota > Metazoa > Arthropoda > Chilopoda > Lithobiomorpha > Lithobiidae > Lithobius > Lithobius niger. The sequence goes on from JAHWFP010230962.1 coordinate 1,917, forward strand.
GAAATACTTGGAAGCTACGAACTCGTTTGATGCTTAAGGTATAGGGTTGACCTAATCCGAAGTCAAAACAGCAAAGGAACACAAATAAACTTTCCTGTAAGGTTTCAGATACTGCACTGTTGCTGCAGTGTTCGCCTGAAACAGAACCAACCCGCCTGAAGAAACCCACCAAAAAACTCAAATGTGGGTTTTTTCAACAACAAAAACTAAGTAAAATGAGTGAATGCATGAACCAACAAACCTGTTAAAATGTCATTTAAACTGTCATTAAAATGTTGATTATTTGCTGTTTTAATACAAGCAATCACCAGTAATTTGGTTCAGCTCATCAGCAACGGTATACTTTGACTAATTTCTGGGCTTTATCTGTACCCAATATGTTTCTCAACTTAGACCGAACAAGTCTAAATGTTGAAAAAACCCACTCGGTTAATGCACAGAAGAAGAGCAAAGAAGAGCCCAAAGCATATCAGAGACGCCTTCTGTTAGTTTCTTTGATTTTTAGTTCTTCTTGCTCGTGAGTTAACACCATTTTGCTGGGCTGAAGCTTGGTTTGACACTCTCCTTAAATAGTGACTTGGGATAGAAAGATTCGTCTTCTAGCTTGAATGCCAGCACTCCAGCCCAAAACTCGGAATGATGTGCAACTACCCACTCCTCTTATGCATCTTCATGCTCCAAAGTTAGTTTTTTTCCCTTTGTGTATGGGAAAAAGCCCGAAAAAGCCCGAAAAAACCGATAAAACCCGAAAAAGCCCCCCAAAAACCGATAAAACCCGAAAAAGCCCCAAAAAACATATAAAAACCGAAAAAACCCAGCCGGGCAGGGTTTTTTCGAAAAAACCGGGTTTTATCAAACCATGCGTTTGTTGCTGTGCCTTATAGTCCACGTGAAACACTGCTGTTGTATAGTGAAATATTTTTACCATTTTTACTTTTGCACAGGATAGCTTGGCTAATAAATGGTGCATTCTACTTTGCTAAACGACATAGCTGGAAAATGTTTAGAAACTCATCGTCTTAGTGTGCTTATAGTACAGCTCCACAGGTAATTCAGGGTTTGTACAAGTCCCTGAAAACCTGGAAATGCATGGAAAGTAATAAAGAAATAACATTCCTGGAAAAGTGCTTGAAAATCTTGAAAAAAGACGTATGTATCATCAGAGGGTGATGAACGGAAAGTAAAGACGTGACTGAAGAACACTGAAAAATTTAGCGCAGAAAGTAGTCGAGTGTGTAGCCTTACGTTATTCTTCCTTTGTTTGGGCATGAACGGTTTTGAAATTTGGGCTCTGGCGTTAATTGTATTTACGTGTATAATGGTTGGATACAGCACTAAGGTTTCACGTGAACTAAACAGTACAGCAACACTGCAGTATCTGAAACCTGACAGGACAGTTCTTTTGTGTGTCAGGAAATGGTTTTGGGTGGACATCACAACTTTCTAGGAACCTGGCGTTTCTCACTACTGGTATTTTGGAGTGGGTATCACCATTTTGCAAGGCAAACGCGTTTTAGATATTCAGTAGCTCTTACTACTGTTGTTGGCTTTGGGTGGATATCACATCTTTCTAGAAACCTGGCGTTTCTTACTACTATTGTTTTGTTATTTTGGAGTGCATATCACCAATTGCACGGTTAATGCGTTTTAGCTATTTAGTGGTTCTTACTGCTATTGTGGAGTTTGTGTGGACGTCACTACTGGGTATTTGTTACTACTGTTGGTTTTGGGTGGATATCACAACTTTCTAGAAACTATTCTTTCTTACTACTGTTGTTATTTTGGAGTAGATATCACCACTTTGCAAGGCAAATGCATTTTAGATATTTGGTGGTTTGTACTATTGTGGATTTTGGGTGAACATCACTACTGGGTGTTTCTTACTACAGTTTTTGGTTTTAGGTGGATATCACATATTTATAGAACCCTAGTGTTTCAAACTACTGTTGTTATTTTGGAGCGTATATCAATTGGAAGGCAAACGCGTTTTAGCTATTTAGTGGTTCTTACTGCTATTGTTGATTTTGTTTATAGTACATCACATTTCTTACCACAGTTTTTGGTTTTGGGTGGATATCACACCTTTTTCTAGAAACCTGGTATTTCTTACTACACTGTTGTTGATGTTCGGTGAATATCACCACTTTGTAAGGCAAACGCTTTTTAGAAATTCAGTGGTTCGTATTGCTACCGTAGATTGTTTATGGATGTCACTGCTTTGTATGGCCCTATTTTGGCCATCAAAACAGCAAACCACTATATAAGGAAGGGAGAAGGAAAGCTCGTCAACACAATGGTTATTTGTGCTCACAGTTTCCAAATGTAGCCCTATTTGTGCCATCAAAACAGTACAACGCTTACCAAGCCAAGGCCGACTGGGAAGAAAAGTGCATGTCTTGCCTCCAGACTCTACGCCAGTTCTTAATTAATGCTTCCTAGCATTGCTTTGTTAAAGTTAAATTCCGGTGTCGTTAAATGGAGCCAGGCAGCGAAACATGTAGTTCCTCTCCCAGTTGACCGTGTGACAATTGATGGAATTGAAAGGGAGAGAAATAACGTAGTACAGTAAGTCACCTTTTTTGCACTTACGTTTGTCGGGGGGGGCGTGGGGGGGGGGGGGGTGGCGACACCTCCGATCAAATCGGAAAAGTGGACTTCAATCGTAATGAAGAGGAGGAGAATAGAAACTACCAACCCAAAGGTCTAAGAAAAGTAATGAGAAAAAAGAAAATTCATGAAGATTACGGGGAGAAAGGGGGCATGGTGACTGCTTAAACCAAAATAAAAATAAAAATCATGACTTTTTCAGGATTATAATGACTGGAATACATAAAAAAAAATCATGACTTTTTAAAACTAATCTGTTAGGAAATCTGTGAGTCGTGTTTTTTTGTTTTTTAGGAACTGGAACCCAAATTGGGTTATCTGCCCCACGATGATGAGAGCGTTTATTTAGCTGGAGAAATCCAAGCGAAAATCCCAGGATCTTTGACAAGCCATGAGGGAAGAGTTTTTATTTTTTTTTTTTTTTGTTGCTTAATTCACACAACAATTCCTACTTTTGACCAGCTTTGTTCTTCAACCAATTGTTGGGCAAAAATTCACGACTTATTTGAAGAAGAAAAAATCATTACTTGTTTAAAAAAAATTCGACTTTCTCAGGACTATCATGACAAAAAAAAATCGTAACTTTTTCAGAAGTATCAGGAAAATATGCATAGCCGATAGCCTGAGGGATCATATCAGCTCGGCAAGTTTCTTGCCTTCCCCCCCCCCCCCCCCCCCGGCGTCCAACATCGACACATCCGTGAAAGTGCTCCTCTTAACTAATACCATTCACAGTACCAGCCCAAAAATGAATATAAAAAGACATCGTCACGAGACCGAGTCATTTTTTCCAGTTAAAGAAACCCACAGCGACCACCAAACTTGATTTTAGACTTCATCGCTTTCCCGTCTAACATTTCCTGTAGTTAGAAGCGCACATGAGGGTTTTTTTAGGGCTTATGGAGGCCGTAAAAACGAACAACTGCTGCCATATAAATTGGCGACAATGAGGAAGACAATAGTCAAAAACGGCGCTTGTGCTTTGTGAACGCAAAACCGAATTAATATTCTACGTTAGTGGTTGGCATCTACTAGGGCCATTATGATAAGCTTCAGTGCCATTCAGAAAGTTACCCAAGCGTTAAAGCACAGCAGTGAAAAGTATTCAACCACGAGAGAGAAAAGAAAAAAAAAAGAATTCCGCCAGCGTAAAATCCCAACCAGCTATAGAGAGTTTCCATTTGGCGTAATAGGATCACACCGAGAGTTCGTGAAGAGCAAAGAACGAAGGATAAGGACTGCCTTCCGGCTGTATCTTCGAACACCACCAAGCTAATACGTAAAATCTCCCCACGGTCATTTTTCTTTAGCCGGTTCTTTTTTTCTAATATTGGGTACGAGACGTGAATCACCATTGAGAGCAAAGAACGAGCAATACGTGGTACGACACGACGGGCGAATACGCTTCTTTGAGAATAAGCTTCTTTCCGGGTTAGAGTTACTTCCGGTCTAGGCCAAGATCGATGGAACGATAGTATATAGGAAGGTTGGTCATTCACTAGCTCATTAAGTGACGTCATTGGAAGCGTGCACACTTGAGCCTTTTCAGTTTGATTTGTGCTCATTTGCGTAAGCTGCATTGTGGCGTCACTGGAGACAGCAAAATTAACAGCCAATGGCAAATCAACATGCAAAAATCAGGGAATCGCTCCCCCGGCCCCCGAGTCAGGCAACCACAGCAGGCGGCCATGCTGCGGGAAGTGACGTAAAAACGCCGTTCGCAGCGTTTTTATCGTTTTGTGGTTTTTTGAGAACAAAGGCTAACAATATAAATCTATTTTTTTTAACTCCGTTGTCAGCGAATCCATCATTCGAATCTTTGAGTTGCACTTCCTTACAGCGCTCTGATTGGCTGTTCGGTTGTGCTACGGTCCGTTGACAGACCATGGTTGAGTTGGCGGAAACAGCGTTCATGACGTCACACCATGGCACGAACGCAGCCCCGCTGCACAGAACGCACTTTGGATTATATGTACGTACGTAGTATGTGTATCGTTCATTTTTGATTGAGAGCAAGGTGTTGACTGATGTTTACCATCAATCTGAACCATACGCTTTGTTGGAATAGCAGGCCATCTGTTGGGCAGGAGCGCTGCATTTTAAGTAGAATATGGTTGGGAGGAGGGCATTGACCTTTGTGTCTCACAAGTAAGGTCGAGAGTTCAACTCCCGCTCAAACAGTCGACCATTTTTAAGTCCAAAAGGCAACAGAAATAGGTATGCCTTAGTGTAGCCAATATACTGCTCGTTCGTATATACGCGTATTTTTACAACTGCCAGCCTTACAATCCTGATTTGTGCGCACATGAAAAAAAAAATTGTGGCCCCATCTGCTCTTACAATCCTCAATAAGGAAAATAAAACTGAAGTGCTCTAACAGCGCTCTGTTTCTGTACCCTACAGAAGCCGCGGAGTTATGCGAGTACTCCCGTATTCGCTGGTCATATCTTGTTTTAGTCAAGAAAGCAAACTGTTTGTATTGTTTACTTATTTACCTTGTGATTATTGCTTATTTATTGTTTAGGTTTACTGATAAAAATAAAGTTTTATTCCAAGTCTTGTAATTCCCTCTCTTCCTGAAAAATTCTATGACCCAAGGTCGAGTGGAACGATAGTATACGGGAAGGTTGGTCCTTCCCCAGCTCATTAAGGCGTTTTCCCCCGCTAATGTTTCGTTAAGGCGTTTGAGAGATGACCTTATCAAAACTCGTGAAATTCAGTCTGTTGAAGTGATTTTGCTTGTCGACCATTTTTTTCAACGCTCGATTGTCATACACACCCGAGGACACAGCATGAAGTTGACAGAACCACGAATCCACACCAATGTTGGACAGTCTTGCTTCACTGTGAGAGCCATTAATTCTTGGAACTCACTCCCAGAAAGTGTTGCCACAGCACCTTCAACCAGCAGATGGAAGAGACAATTCGATCTGACTCAGTGTTAAAGTGTTTTGTTGCATGTTTTGTTGTGAATAAATACAGATGCAAACCTATTTACGTTGCCTTTTGTACTTATATGTCTGACTGCCAGATAAGGCAGTCTGACATGTAAGTCCAAAAGGAGACGTAAATAGGTTTGCATCTGTGTTTATTTAACTCTTGTTGAGCCTTCGGCTTTCCGTTTTTGTTGTGAAGCGGTTACATAAGCTTGCTTTCTTCCGGTATTAATTTAATTTAATTTAATGTCTAATTTTTTTTGCTGGGACACTATAATAAAACAGTTTAAGCATATACAGTGGTAAGAAACTTAGAAGGGGGATGTCCCACTAACACCAATCCTAATTTAAAAACCGTGTGGACACCACAAAAGCCAAGTTAAGTTTTCTAGGTGTTTAAAACTAACTGCATGACTAAGTTTTAATTTACAGATAGTCTGTATAACTAATAAAGGAGTGAAACAGTCATTCTGGAATATAATAGTTTGGGTGGGATGGTTGAGGACAACCCCGTCATCAGAAATCCCATGTGTGCAAAAATCGTGTTTCACATCTCGGCCTTCTCCTGTCTTTCAGTAATAAAATTGTTTCCTGATCGGAATGGTGGGGGGGGGGGGGTCTTCAGGCCAGTCTTCAGGCGATATAGCCGGAAAAGAGCAGAGATATTTCCCTCCGCAATAATTTCGGATTCGCGTTTACAGTGCCATTTATCAACCGTTTGTGTGCTCCCGCGTTTACAGGAATTATAATTTCTTAAGGTCTCCGCAGTAGGTGAACTTTTGTGAAGCTTCCACAATTTAAGCTTTTTACAGCCAAACTTGGCAACAACACGAGGTAAATGCGGTACTGCTGCCCCAACACCAAACCTTGATATCCTACACAGGTAGATTTTTTGGTTTAAGACCTTCATAAAGGCGTTCCAAGACTGTTCAACTGTTTTACAGCGATTGCAGTGTTTTACAGTTCCACAGTGATTTTTAGCTGTGCATTGTTATTTTGTGTGTGTGTGGGGAAGGGGGGGGGGGGGGTCGGCCCAGGAGCGCAAATTGCGCTGCTGCGCCCCTTTGTTTCGCGCCCGTTATTTCTGAGAATCAGCCGAATGCAACATCCCATACTCAAAACAAACATTCATTCAAGGTTTCCTGCTGGGACGATATCAAGTTTCCTGTCGCATCCGGTGGCCTCGCGTTTAGAAACGGTGCAGCACGCGTAGTCCTTTCCTTCTGGAAACCCAACGGCTGAGTATATATTTACATAGTTAATTACCGGTGGGCTGAGCACTTGAAATCGTTCATTAGCGGGGGGTTTGTTTTGCGCGGCCGCTGTCCTCATCCGCCCGTAATTGTCGGCGGGGGTGTGTTGGGCGCGTGACCACGTCGCTTCCCCCCAATCTCCTTCTCATCTCCTGGTGGCCATAAAAGAGGTTAACATCCAATGGCTGCCTCGACGGTAATTCCCCGCGAGAATTGTACACCTCTCTTCAACCTTATCCTCTTCGTACGTCTCAAAAGCTAATTTCTCTAGGTTGCAGTGTTCCACCCCTCTCCGCTCCCACTCTCGCACAAAAGGATCAAATCTTCTGTGCGTTTTATTTTCGATGCCCTCTTCCTTTAAAGTGATTTTCCTCCTGGCCGTATAACCCAGTGCTTCCACTTAAGGTAATTTTTCCCTTTTCAGGGGAAAAAATGCTCTTCAAAAGGGAAAAAATATATAAAACGGGGAAAAAGGGAAACAATGGAGAAATTCTGTTTTATTTGTAAGATGCGATTTTCTCTAGCGACTCGCGATCTTCTTTTCATCCACACTCATTTTCTCGCAACTTCCTGTTAGGGCGCGTTTACGCAACAGCGACTCGCCTTTGCATTCTCGCCGCTAGAACTCAATCGCGATGGCAAATGTGACATTGCCATGGTAACAACGCTAAATGGATTAGCTAAATTCGACATCGTTTGAGTAAATACTTGCAGTCTTATAAACCGTGCCAATAATATAAAGAATTCTTCATGACGAAACAATTTTCCCAAACGCTTCTGAACTCAGGTTATTTGCTATTTTCGTTGCGAGGCGGAAGACATAAAACCGCCGCCATGTTGGAATTTGAGGGGATTACTAGCTTCTAGCTGCGAGAATGCAAAAGCAAGTGGTTGCGTAAACGTGCCCTAAGGGCGCGTTTTCGCAAAGAGACATTCTCGCTCGCCGAACGCTATTTGCTAGGCAGCCGTTATTTATTTACGATTAATTTCCCGTTTCTGTTAAATGAATGCGGTAATAGGCAACAAATTAAATGTATTATAAATAACAACACGGGTACAGAACAAAGAGTAACAGTCATTTTAAGCAATAGTACATTGTTGCCATTTCACGCTATTTCCAAAATTTGCTATTCTCGCTGAAAAAATCAGCTTCTAGCAAGATCAAACGACGGCAAAATAAATAGCTACTCGCAGCGAGAATTCAAAATCCAATATGGCGTCTATTTCTAGGTTGTCGAATCGGAGACAACTCATCGACTACCGACATTCAGAAATCTGTCCGGCGTCTTGTACAGCAGAAAAATTGTTTTCTAGTTGTCATAAATCGACGCTGTCATGTTGCACGCTTCGTACCGTCGTGTCGCGAGGCACGAGGAGGAGATTTGCGTCCGCGTTGTTGCCATGGTTACTACGTATAGACAACTTGAAAGCCACATTCTTCGGTAAAGGCGAGAAGCAGAGAGCAGATTTAGTATTAACCAAGGGAAAGCTATAGTAAGCGAGAAATTTTGTCGTTGCATAAACGAGCCCTAAATCACGATGGCAAAGATGTTGTTGCCATGGTAACAACGCTACCTGGATTAGCTAAATTCGACGTCGTTTGAGTAAATGCTTGCAGTCTTATAATCCGTGACAATAAGAAAGAATTCCTCCTGACGAAAATGTTTTTTCCCAGTCGCGTCTGAACTAACGTTAACTGTTTTAGTTGCCAGCCAGCAGGGCTAGAAACCGCCGCCGTGTCAGAATTTCAGATGGTTTCTAGCTTCTAGCTGCGAGAATGCAAGGGCGATTCGCTACATAAACACGCCCTAACCCACATGCTTTTACTCCCAACAAACGCGTGTTAATATTTTAAAACCTTACCCCACCCCAATTTGATTTGGTTAGTGTTGATATCTCGTCTGTTGCAGGCTTATTAATACTATAATCACGAAAATTGTGGCAGTACTTTGTTTCACAGATCCATCCATATCCTTCACTTCGAGAAAGAATGGAGGAGGACTAGTTCTAAAGTAGTTGTTTGAATTTTATTTTCAACTTAAGTTAACAGTTGGCGTTCCTGTGCCATCAAAATGGGCCAATATTTTTATTTATTTATTTATTTTTGGTAAAAAATAGTGGTGTAATGAAAGGACATTAAATAAGGGAATAAGGGAAATTTTTTCGCACAGAGAAAATAAAAGGAAATTTTTTCTTTATTCTGTAAGTGATGAGTGGAAGCATTCCTAGAACCACCGCAGGCCATGTATCCATGCGCTCAGTGAGCCCGCGCTGGGATATTAACGTAGAATCATTCAAAAGGCCGATTGGGATAAAAGCGTCGTAATACGCATGAAGCTTTTTTTTTTTTTTATCTCGGTGTTCACAAAGAGCGCTCGCTATGTATCTTAGGTCTAATACTAAGCATGCCAATTGAATTTAACATAGGATACGCATAACATAGCCCTAGGAATCTCCTAGCCTCCACACTTTAAAATAGATTTATAGCAAAGGGCTTAATAACGGTAGCAGAATCAAGCCTTCCTACTGACTGAACTTTAAAAAAAAACTAGCGGAAGCCCGTGCTACGCACGGGTGGTGTTTGATGCACCGTTAAAAACACTGGGACGATTTCCTTCCTCATGTGTTTGTTACGGAATGCGTGTATCCCGTCTATGTGTTTTTGCGTACCCTGGCTAGGACAGGGTGTGTTTCGTTTGCTTCACTCCCTCATTCAGCATATCCCTTGTTCCGGAGTCCATACACTTACATTACATATGATTCTTTCCTGCAAAAATGGTTCGAATACGCGTTTGTACATGTGAAATCTTTATTAATAAAATCGAGTTGTCGCGTAGGATGGACGGCAACGAGACGGACACAAGACGGCCGCAAGTAATTGATAGAGCACATATCCGTTTTCATTGTCGGATGAGCCCGCTCGCCCTCTTGCTGTCCAGTTGTCGCGTAGGATGGACGGTAACGAGACGGCCACAAGACGGCTGCAAGTAATTGATAGAGCACATATCCGTTTTCATTGTCGGCCGCTCGCCCTTTTTCTTTGCTACCGTGGCAAGAATGAGCCCGCTCGCCCTCTTGCTGATTGTTGAAGCTTCGTTTGTGTAATCCTCCCTTACAATGTCTCCAATGCCTATTTATTTGTTTCCGGTGTACAAAGGCGTATTTATTATTTCACATGCACAAAGGCGTATTTATTTATTTCACATGTACAAAGGTGTATTCGAACCATTTTTGCAGGAAAGAAATAATAAATACGCCTTTGTACACCGAAAACAAATAAATAGGCATTGAAGACATTGTAAGGGAGGATTAAACAAACCAAGCTTCAACAATCAGTAAGAGGGCGAGCGGGCTCATTCTTGCCACGGTAGCAAAGAAAAAGGGCAAGCGGCCGACAATGAAAACGGATATGTGCTCTATCAATTACTTGCAGCCGTCTTGTGGCCGTCTCGTTGCCGTCCATCCTACGCGACAACTAGATTTTATTAATAAAGATTCATTTATTTTACGCTTTTTTGAACTTTAGAACTCTTTGTACTCCCCCCCCCCTGTAACTGTTGTGGGGAGGGAGGAGGGATACTTCCCACTGGGTTCACGTCGTGTAGCACTGGTGGAATCGGGGGAAACTGAAAACGTTTTATTTTATTTAAAGTTATAAGCTGAAAAATATTTTCAGCACTTTTTGTTATCTTGATTTTCTTTGTTTATTTGTAGCATGTTTATTTATTTTTACTGTTGTGATTATATTTTCTACGATGCACCTTAACTTGATGATTGTAATAAAACTGCATTTGCTAATAATAGTAACTCTGCAGTCGCTATTATTAAAAATATAAATTAAATAGTAATACAAATAGTAATAAAAATGGAAGTAAAAGTAGCTAATAAAAATTGTAACATTTGCTTATAACAGTGGCAATAATTTTATAAGCTACGATGCACACAAACTTTGCATTTGTTTCATAAGTTGACATTTGTAATTCTTGTGTTTTTTGGTTAATATTTATTACGGTAGCCAACACCACACGCGAGCATTAGCTCTTGTGGGGTGAGGGCACATACGGAGCTTTGAACCGTTTGCCTGATTCAATAAACACATTCTTCTTCTTTAATCATTAGTGAAAGCTAACGCCGGTTCGGCGGGGAAAAAAGAACTACCCGAGTACAGCAGGGCAGCCCACAGTTTAAATAAGGGGTTGCTTTTACGTGCAGCAGCAGATCATAGGGCGACCCGACGGTTTGCTGTAACGGAGAATACTGCAGAGCAAGAATGCATGCGTTTAACTGTATTTCAAACCCTATTCGTGTAACCAATGAGAGATATGAATGATAAGGATTTTTTTTTTATGGAGGGTGAAGGGGTTATCAATTTATCGTGTAAAGCTAAGCCTAATTAAAACTCCTTCCATACGGGGTAAACACATCCGGGCCGTGCCCCAGCTTAACCCAACCCCAACCGGCCCCGGCCCTTCCACAGTGGGCTCGGGCCAGACACCAGACACCGCGTTTTAAGTCGCGGCTGAACTCGGGCCTTTACTCGAGTTGGACGTTACCTACAAGATTGTACAGTTCCGGTCAAAAAAATCGCCTTCGTTATATGGAAGAAGTTGCAGGATTAATGTATGTTACTCTGAACGAAAGTGTTGATATCTCGAAAACTACTGGACAGAATTGAATGAAACAAAAACTGGGTTGCTTACTATAATATCAGCTATATTTCTATGCGTATTACATGTAATGGTAAGTATCCAAATATAATTGGCCGAGCGAGCAACACGAGTTGGTAACTAATAGTATATCTCATAAACTACTGGATACAGTAGAAGCAAACAAAAACTGGATTAATTTTTATTATATATGCTATATTTCTATACGTATGACATGCAATATTAAGCAGCAAAATATAATATGCAATTCAGTCTTTGTTTCATGAAAATCCTTCCACTAGTTTTCGCGATATCATCAGATATCATTAAGTTATTCTCGCTCGGCCAATTATGTTCAGTCAGTTAACGTAGTTATTTAATAAGGATAGCAATATAGTAGACAATCTGATAATCAGTTCAGTCTTTGTTTCATGAAAATCCGTCTAGTAGTTTTCGAGAACTTGAATTTTTCCATGGTCGTTTTCGTTATAACGAAAAAGGGCGGTTTTTTTGACCGGAACTTTACGTGGGCTTATCTCTGCGGACTTTCCTTTTTTTTTTTTTTGACAAGGCACTTTTGCAACACACTAGGCCCCAGGAGTCATCCTTGGAAACTGCGTGTGCAGAGTTCACCTCTTGATTGCCGGCGTAATTTCTTCTCAGTTCGACTCGTCCCAATTTGGAATGCCCTATACAGGCTGAAACTGTTAACATGGATACTGTGTCCGGCTTTCGCGTAATGCTTGATAAACACCTCTTCGAACAATTTTTGATTTTGTTAAATGCTTGCTTTCTGCTTATTTTTGGTCCGGTGTTAATGTGTCAACAACCTTCTGGTATCCCTGCCCACGACTAGAGTAGTAAACTGACTGACTTCCACACTGACACCGGACACTGACTTCGTGTCTGGGCTAAGACTTATTTATACCTACACGCGAAACCACGGTTTCACAAAGAGAAATCCAACACCCTTCTTTCCATACCCCTTCCATATTGGACCCCGACGTCGCGGCCAGGGCCCGGGCTTTAATTAATTGTTCCCTCGCTGCAACATTTTCGGTGCTGTCGTTGTTTCTTTGTGCCCGCCCTCTCCTCCTGCTTTTCTTTTATCAACGCTCCAAGAATGAAAACGTTTGCCTAATGCGCGGGCCCACACACCGACCCTTTCCACAATGAAACATGGGGTTGGAGTAGGGGTTTGAAGTCCCGAGTTCGACCTGGACTTGAAAGCCCTGGCAGGGTCTGGACCCGGTTGGAATGGTTAAGGCTCGGGCCCGAACCAGTTCAGGGCGGGCCCGGACTTTTTTCCAGTTTGGAGGCGGCATTGTAGAACCGGGGGCGCGGAATTGTACCGACACGGAGTTACGTTAACTCCGGTTTTTTTTTTTTTTTTAATTCTGACCCGCGTATTGGATCCGGAATTACAGTAACTCCGGATTCGTCAGCTTTAAAAGTGTCTGAAGCAATCCTGTACCACGGTTTCTGATGTTATATGTATAGCCGCAGCGAGCGCGGCAACACGAGAGGCAGGGACGTTATTTAATCATCAACAAAATCAAGAGTTACGGTAAATCCGTGTTACCACAATTCCGGATTATTTCAGACACTTTTAAAGCAAATCACGAATCCGGAGTTACTGTAACTTCGGGTCCAACGCACGGGTCAGAATTAAAAAAAAAATTCCGGAGTTAACGTAACTAACTCCGTGTCGATACAATTCCGGCGCCCCGCAGAACCATTTAGACGTCTCAAACACCCGGCATAAAACAACGAGTACTACAGTGTGGTAAGGGATATGGAAAGAAGGGTGTAGGGTTTTCTCACTTCGAAACCATGGTTTAGGCTCTGGGCGTAAGTCGGGTCCCAGCCACCAAACGCGGTGTTCGGGAGCCCAGTGCAGAAAGGGTTTTATTTTACGAATGTTAGTGTTCTTTCAGACGGACATAATTACCCACTTCAACAACATTTCCACGAATAATGAAAGCAAATATGAGTTTCTGCCTCTCCCTTCCTCCCCCCCCCCCCAAAAAAAATTTAGCAATACCGAAGTTTCATTTTCCTCTTAACCACAACCGAGCATGGAGATTTTTGCTCCTTAAGAACACGTCCCACATCCACTTAAGCCCAACCAAAAAAAAAAAAAATAATAATAATAAAAGTTACCTCATCAAGCACCATGGAGGGAAAAAAAACGAAACGAGAAGAGCGTGCTCCAATCCGCGATCGGGCAAAACCTAAGGAGATGGGTGAAGAGTGATTTGTGGAAATCGGGGTGGGCGGCTGGCTGGCTGGCTGGGAAGAACGAACGAAGAGACATCTTTTTTTTTTAATATATTTACGGAGATGAAGACGGCGAAGGCGAACGGACTTAAAGAAGACGAAGAAGTCGGAGTAAACGAATGCCTGATATTTGATCAACCTCGTCCGTATGCCTAAGCATGGTCGGCATGTGCTCTTGATTGAACCCTTCTCATCCCGCTAGCAGCTGTCGCTCATCGATGCGAGTAGCGGAGAGCCAGCTAAGCATGAATAGCGCTTACTCCAAATCTTTCACCCGTTTTCAAACATTTCCCTTCTTTCCTTCTCTTTCCATCTTTCCTTCTCTTGAATCTAGAAGCACGCCAAAGCACTTTACTGCCTCCGAGGTCTATTCTCGCACGGCCAAAAGACAAGAGGTGAATTCCCCTTCCCCCGCCTCTAATCTTTCTGAGGACTTACCTTCGATGATTGAATGAACACAAGAAGGCTCTGCTGTACCTTCGTCTTCTCCACAATGAGAAAGAGGTCTACCTACGCTTCGTTGTTTTTTCTTTCTTTCTTTTCCTTTGTTCGGTTTTCCCCCCGTCTTTTCTTTTCCTGCGTAGGCTGATAGTGATTTTTTTAAAGCTTTTACCCAGCCATCGGTTTTTCTACCAAGTTAACCCGTACTGTTCGACATTAGAAGCTTGGATGCCTCGGTAAGTTAACTGGCTTGGTCATTTTTTTCTTTTTCTAAGCCTTTTCATATCAAGACCTGTGAGAATCAAATATGGTTTTGAATAGGGAAGGGGGGGGGGGGGGAAGAGGGAGATTTCCTGGATGTTGTAACTTCACCCTTGACTGCTGGACACAAAGTAAGAAGGGGGAAATAAAGGCAACGTAATAGCACAACACCCAAACCACTACAATAAACAAACGGCTACAGCGACTACCTAAAAAGGTTTTTTTTTAGTCACAACCGGTCTTCTGTACAGTTCCGCCACTACCAATGGTGAGGCACACACCTCTATCCCGCATTTCAAAAGCTATCTCTATTATATAATCTAAAAGCAGTAACCATCATAATTGCCGGTTAAAAATGTGTTAGCTTTTAAGCGTATTTTACATTTTAGGCGTAATTGTCAGATTTTAGGCCTAATTTTGTACCTGCAACTTTAATTTCAAAAGTAGCAGCCAACGCAAATTTGGATTGTGCAGTAAGCCTATTCATTTTTGAAACACGCTGCGCCTCCGGGCACACAGTTACAGTGTTACAACGTAACGCGCAACGTAGCCTGTATAGCTCAGTGGTAGTAGGGAATAGGGGTGTGCGAGCACAACTTTTTCACGTCGAGTCGAGTTGGGGGTTGAGTTTCGAGTCGAGTTCGAGTTTCGAATATGGTTTTACAAACTATGAAAAAAGCGGGGAATTCTCTGATTTTTCACAAAAAAAACCTGGAAAACTCCGGAAAAAAAACAAAGCCAGGTTTTTTAGGCCAAGGCGTACATTCATTAAACACAGTATGTTAAGACGTTGTGTTAAAAATGTTATCCTAATACTTCTGTATTGAAACCTAAAAGTTCATTAAATCGAGCTGCTCTCTTGCAATGTAGCCAGCCCTACAAACAAGTTAAACCGTTAAAATCTGCGAAAAAAATTTCTTCCAAAAAATACAGTAAATAACCTGAAAAATTAACCTCAACTTCCCCTGGAAAACCTTGAAAATTCGGGGTACTCTTTTAGTATTTTCGTAGGAACCATGCATACACTCACCAAATAAATCAGTTTTTCCTGTATCAAAAACACTACACACACGACAGTCACTGTATAACTACATGAAATATTCCACATTTTTAAGGCATTTATTCTACAAAACTTAAGTAAATGTAGTAAGTTTTTTTTTTTGCAATTTATCGAAGATAATTACTATCATTTTTGCTGAAACTCAACAAAGCTTTCCACTGTCGCTAACAACATGTTGTAGAAGTGAGAACGTCTTAGCCCAAACCAGACTGGCTGCTCGCGGCTGCACGCCGACGCAGTATGGTGTAAAAAAGACTTCAATATTGGTCCTTAACGCAACACCAACCTCACGATTGCTGCAATTTTGACCTTGTAGACACGTAGTTACGCATAGCTTCGCACGAAATTTTCTTCAGTCTGGAGAGGCCTGCAGAATGACTGCAGAAAGCGTTACCGTCGCACCGTTTCTCGAGACTCCGCGTAGTAACACAAGGCTAACTGAGAAAGAAGTTGCCTTCCTTGCAGCAAGGAACGCAGCTACTATCTCAGTTGGCCTTGGGCATATTAGACGAAACAGCATCAACGCAAAAATTGTATCGTCACAAACAGGAAAGATTTTCATATTTTAACATCACACTTTATAAAAATTTCTCCGCGACTTGTTGGCATAAGTAATTTTAATTTTTACCGCATTAGCCATTTACTTTTTTTGATCTCATAATACTTATTAGCAAACGATTAAAAATTAGTACATGCACACACACAGATGAAATGTCGTGGTTATTGCAAGGTAAATATTAGCAGGATGCTCTTAAATTAGTTCCCCATATACGCTACATTTTAAAACCGATTTTTAGCAGTGGACTGACTAACGGGACGTAAATAGACCTTTCGGCCCGTACTTGATGTGGAAGATCGAGAAAAATGGCGTTGGGAGGAATGTACCTTTAATACAACTGGAGAAAGTGGAGTGGCAAGAAAGGCACAAAGCAAATTTAAAGCTGAAAAATCACCTATTGGTTGTTAAATAGTAGGTATAATCAGAAGTTGACAATGCCATGCAAGGAATATCCATGTTGTAGCTCTCGCTTTGATTGTACAAGGCCTTCCGGGAAAGAAGCAACAGATTTAAGCTCCTGGCTCCCAGCTAGTTGACGTAACATCACCAAAATCTTGATTTTACCAAAGCAAAGCTATAAGCACAGGGTTCGTACACAACAGAGAAAACCATTTTCAAGGCCAACTTAAAGCCAATTTCAAGGCTTTTTGCACATTAAATTACTTAATAAATTCCAGTTTTTTGCTAGTCTGTATAATTCATTTATCACTTGAAGTAGGGAGGTGAGGAAGACAGCAACAGTCAGGAAAACAACGGGAATAAGTTTTGCTCAGCTGCCCCCAACCGTCACAAATTGCTTGCAATAAACGGCACCTCTCTCTTTCAATCTCCCAATAATCTGCTGGAACCTAGAAGCATTATGTGTTTAAACACTTAATAATCCTAGTAAGAAGCATCGTTCCTATAGTGTGCGCGGCCTAGCTTGAGTTCTCCGCAGAACGAACACAGATAATCGATTGTACGTTTTCAGTAGCAGAGTACCTTGTTGATATCCAAGATGGTTACAAAAACAATGGTGGCCATGGATTAAAGCCATCCCATCCAGGAAGATGTAGCCGCTCACAAAATACTTGCAGGACTCAAGATACGCCGCATGCACAATAGTAGAAATGCTTTCAGCTGATAAATTAGTTTTATTTATTTATTCAATTTTTTATTTTTAGGTACAAATTACTAATACAGTGATTACCCGTATTTCATCAATGACAGTTTACCTACAAAATTCAAGGCTATTTCAAGGCTGTGGCAATAAAAATTCCGCATTTTTAACGCTTTTCAAGCCTTGAATTTTGATGTTTCAAATTTAAGGCTTTTCAAGGAATTCAAGGCTGTGTACGAACCCTGTAAGCAGGTTTAACTTCCTGGCACGTGTGAGAACCGACAAAGAGCCGGGAAGCAAGACACGCAATTTCAACTCCAGTCAGCCTTGGCTCGAGAAACAAAATGATTCCTTGTTTTAAGTTCGTTTAAATGCTAGTTCTTGCGAATTGAACATGCTTGGATCATTCGTAGCAGAAGGGATATTTTTCCACACAGGTTAATACTCTAAAAACCTTCATAGTGTAATTTTTAACCTAAGTTTTCCACAATAGTAAACAAGCAGCGGCAGCGACTTCTGTATATATCTGCCACTTTCGGGCTACTTCCGCTTCATACTTCCGGGTTTTTTTTTTTTTATTCATTTTAACTTAATTTTTGGACGCAGAATGAACACCGTTTGTCTCACCTGGTAGTAGTACCGTTTCACAGATAATGAGCTCACATATCAGCCACTTGTGGGCCGCTTCCGCTTAATAATTAATTCCGGTTAATTTTAATTCGTTTTAACAAATTTTTGAACGCTTAATCTAATAATGAACGCCGTTTGTGTCGTTTGGTACCTTTCCATACATAATGAGCTAACTTGTCGGCCACTTCATACTCTACCCTCTCTTGCCTCTGCCTGGTTCCGTTACGGAGTTGACAAATGTGACCCATGAAACCCTCGTGAAATTCGCTTTTCGTCGCTTGACTTTTCGTCACTATTTTGTCTACTTGCTTAGGCCTACGTCATACTGTGGAAAGTATTAATAAAATACCGACAAGCTTCGAGAAACTTCCAGAGAACATGAAAGGTGTACTCCGCCTGCCTTTATAACAGCCACGCGCCGATCGCCACATGTGCATGTTACCATCGCAGCGTTTCGCCAGACTCTGCGGAGTAATACAAGGCCAACTAAGATAGTAGCGAGGAACGCAGCTACTATCTCAGTTGGCATTGAGCGTCTTAGACGAAACAGCATGAATGCAAAAATTGGGTCGGCACAAACCGGAATAATTTTCGAATTTTAACATCTCACTTTATAATTTGTTAGGCTAGTATCTTATAATTTTTCTTCGGCGATCTATTGGCATGAATAATTTTAATATTTACCGCTTATTCCTTTAGGAGATTGTTGACCTCATAGTAATTATTAGCAAACGATCAAAAATTAGTACAAGCACACACACAAATGAAACGTCTAAGTTATTGTAAATACGCAAAGGTTCATTTAATCGCAGGATGCTAATAAATATGCCGTAGTTCCCAATATTCAACAGGAAATCTCCTAGACGCCACCTTTTAAAACGGATTTTTAGCAAGGGATTGACTAACGGTAAATAAATAAAACTTTGGGGGCCGAACTTGATGCGGAGGATCGAGAAAAATGGCGCTGAGAGGAATGCACCTTTAAGAATGGAAGCCTGAAGCTCAAGACAAAACCAAAATAGCACCTGTCATAATCGAGATAAAGCCAACGAATGTTACTGCCTGTTTTCTCTTTTTTTTCTATGTCAGTAAACATAACTGAATAACGTCAATTTCAACACGCTAAAACACTTTCCTTTCTTTATAAGGCACTTTCAGGAATTTATTCTTTATTAGTTTTTTACCGACGATTAAAGAAAGTTTTCCCATTTAAACACGAGGGATCAACAGCAACAACAACCCCGCACCACACATAATTTTATGACGTCATAAAATAAATTTCCAGAGCGTAACATTTTTGTTTAACAACTTGTTCTGCTCTGGGGATAAATTTGCGCTGGAGAGGCTCCTGGGAGAATGACCATGGACCAAGAGGATGATGATTTCTTTTTGAGTTTTGAGATACAGCAGAACCTTAAAGGGATGTACCTCCCAGCGCCATTTTTCTCGATCCTCCACATCAAGTACGGCCCCGAAGGTCTATTTACTTACCGTTAGTCTTTCCCTTGGTAAAAATCCGTTTTAAAATGTGGCGTCTAGGAGATATTCTGCTGATATTGGGGAAATTTATTTACGTTCTTCCAGAACGAATATGATTCTTTGCACACCTATGACCTTGAAGTTTTATCTGTGTGTGCGCAGTACTAATTTTAATCGTTTGCTAGTAATTACTATGAGATCAAAAATCTAAAAGACTAATGCAGTAAAAATTAAAATTAATTATTCCAATAGATCGCCGAAGCAAAATTATAAGACACTAGTCTAGAAAATTATAAATTGTGATTTTAAAATACAAGAATCATTCCGGTTTTTGATGACACAATTTATGCGTTCACGCTGGCTTGCCTATTTGGCGCAAGGCCAACTGAGAGAGTAGCTGCATTTTTCGCTGCGAGGAACGAAGCTACTGTCTTAGGTTAACCTTGGCTATGGTAAATGAGTGGATGCGATCGGCCAGTGGCTGTTACGAGGCAGGCGGAAGGTTATAAGGCAGGCCGGATTTTCTAGCAATGACGCTTAAAAAAAACCAAGACAACAACCCAATCAGGTGTCTGTTCGTATACTTGCAGAAAAATAGTTTATTACTGAAGCAAACAGTCCGCATGAAAGACTGGCCTTGCAAGACGACAAACCAAGACTAAGCTGAGAGAGAGAGAGAAAAGAAGCTTGGGTTTGGCGAAGTTCTCTCGTAGGCTATTCTCGCAAGGCTAGGGTTTAATGGATGTAGGACAAATAGGCACTCAGACATACAGACACCGGACAAATAGGCACCAAGGTTTTTTTCCCCTTCTTAATTGGGGTGGATTTGCCGTCAAATTCTATGTCGCTTGTTTTAAATATGGGACACTCATTCGTGTGGGACCATTGGGGGGGACGTGGTTCGCATTTTCTTAAAATTGTTTGTGGTGAATTAATGTTCCAAATTACACTGCCTCGCCTCGCTCGCGCTGCCACGCTCACTGCGGCTAACACATAACATCAGAGATGCTACTGTAATGGAGATGCCAACACATCTTCACAGTTTTGAACGCTACGAACATTTCATGGCAAATTTTTTTTCTCTTCCCACCCCCCCCCCCAATTTGAGGGTAATCCATCCCATTTAAAAAAAAAATGCCTCATTGTCCGGTTGCTGACTGCATATTTGCCCGGGAGCCTATTTGTCCGAGTGCCCATTTGTCCAGTGCCCAAACTGGGGAGCCTATGTGTTCGGGGCCTAATAATCTGGTACCTCTGTATCCGTATACCGTTTTTACAATGCTCTCTTCGTTAACCCTTTATCTTGTTATTTTGTTGTTTAATAAGTCCTGCCATGTTATTATTATTATTTTTTGTACACGAATAAAAACGGATTAGAGCTCAATCGAACGCAACGAACCACAATTTGAACACCAATTCCAGGGAACGAGTACTGTTTTTGCTCAGTGGTTATGTCACAAAGTGCAGTACGCAGTTTGTGTATTAGACAGCTTGTTTCTAGACATACTTTTTTTTCAAGTAAAAGAATGATTGGTTAACACGACGGTCACGTATGGCGGAGGTTCCTTGAAGCCTGGTTTCAGTCACCCCTTCCATCTCAGTTCATTCGGCAAGAATGAGCCCTAGAAATATGCTGATGTTGATTGTGGCATGTAAAAAGCCAAGAACTTTCTAGCAAAATTTTTCCTTCCCATTCGGTGTCAGCAGACGAAAAACTGTCAATATGATTTCAGATCAGAACAGCCTTTTTTTGGCATTCTTGGAATACAGTATTCGAAATAACATATCGCGGTTTGGTATCGACAAATCCATGGGCTCAAACAGAATAATTTTTTTTTATTTAAATTAATTAATTTTTCAAGTCTTACATTATCTGAAGCAAAACAATGCGCGGGATAGACGAAGACTCTAAATTCTGAATCCTACTAGCCATTTTTGACGCACAAAGGAGTCTAGTAAATGGAGGGATTAGTTTTAAGAGCCAGGATGAACCAGAATAGATCCCAAGGCTGCTGAAAGATCCACGTAGTCTTTCAAGCTAAATGATGTGGAACGTATGCAAGGACTTTGCTAGGTCCCCCGGTGTAAGGCCGTTTCGCCGAATTTTAATCAACTTGATTTTTGGCGAAACGGAAATTCCCGTTTCGCCGAATAATGTTTTGTTCTAATTCCGTGCCTCACTCGCGCTGCCGCGCTCGCGGCGGCTAAACGTATAACATCAGAACCGCAACTAATCACAAATTTCTTCCAATATGAATGCGTCTTTAACTTCTCCATCGTCAATTTTTTTAAAGAATATTTTGATTCGGTGACACGGGATTCGGCGAAACGTGAATTCCCATTTCGTCGAATTTCAGTCAACTTTCGGCAAAACGGGTGTACCCCGGTTCCCCATCCCGGTTTTTGATCAGGAAGCTGTGCTGACCTCTGCGACTTCTCATCCGTCACAAACACCAACAGGAGAACTCAACCTACTGCATCAATCCAAGAATCACCGTACCTACTCATCACTCCACAAGCACAAGGTGGGGTTTTGTGGTGGCTGGCTCAAAATCCATCGATGTCATCGTAACACAATTGTCATGTGATGACGTCGGTAAGGCCATGTGTTGCTTGCCTCACGCTACTTGACTTACCGAATAAACAAGGCCTTTACTTGACCCCTCCCCTTTCCATATCCCCCCCCCTCCCAACTCCCTTCCCCACCCCCCAAACCAACCCAATAATAGCACGTCAGTTGTGACGGTGAGGATCTCATAACCGAGCACCCTCCTACCCGTCACTTTCGGAGGTTCCAGGCGGGGGTGTCATCTTGACTTTCCGACCAAAGGGTTTTATGGGCCTCGCGGACTTGCTGAAAGGATTGTCTGGCGATGTAATTAAATTTCGCGAGGCTTTTCAGTAGCGCGAAATGAACGAAAACCGTGAATGCAGGCGTCACGCGGCTGAGGCGGTTGTCCGTTTGCGCCGGAGGGAATCACAAATAGTAAAGGAATATAATATCCACTCTCGCTTTTTCGGATCTCATCCGATGCACGAAAAAAAAATATTAGCCTCTGTAGGAAACTTACGGGCCGGGACTTTTCACCCATGGGTTGACGTCATCAACCACTGCTCGTCCCTCAATCGCTGATGGGGCCTGGTTATCACAATTCACATTCACCACCACGTCAGGGTCTCGTCTGTGTCTAGTTTACGGCTCAATCGGGTTTGTGATGCTTTCTGGCGGTGGGAGGAGTATCGTGTAATGGCGGGCGGACATTTTGAGCTTTGCGTTCCGTGGAGTTACCATTCCTTCTACTAAACGTACCTCAACTTGCATAGGCACCATGCCACGCTGGATGGGAAATGAGCTACCAACTGCACTATGGCGTAGGGAGTGTAGGCAGAATACGAATTTAGTGCCTACTGCAACTAAAGATGCTGTTGTCCCTAAAGCTGTTCTCAGCCTCATATTTAGCAGATGCACGACAGGTTGTTGAAGCAAGTATGGGTGAAGGAAAATAAGCCTGAGTTGCATTGCTATCTCCACAACTGCCACGGTGACTGTTTGAATAGCCTGACACCAACTGTTGAAGACGGTAACTTTCAGGAGGAGGGCTTTGACTTCGATTTGATTTGATGTTATTGTATATACTAGAGGAAGCCCGTGCAATGCACGGGGCCGGCCATGAATTAAGTTTACGGACACACTTTTCCCGACACATTTTCCCGGCACTCTTCCCGACATTTTTCAGATTGAACCTGTTCGCCGACCTACGTGCCCGGTCTTGATCGACCACTCCCGCCTGGCTGCTCTTTCACGGTGCCGGTAGAATGGGAGAGTCCACTTGCAATGCGGGCGTGAGGAGGGGGAAAGTGATTGTACGGCCTTTTACTGTTTGCTCTTTTCTTATCAGCTCAGCCGGCATCCAGCATTATTATGTAGATATTTGATGTAATATGTAGTAACCTGATATAGTAAATAAATACGTATAGTGGTAAATAAGTGTTTGGTGTTATATGATTGGTATAGTAACTTAAATGAGGTTAAGGTGTGTTTACCTCATCTATACTGTACACCGCATATAGCAAAGTCAATTTCTGAAATTTCTCAATTTTCGAACTTGAATATCTCGCAAACTACTAGTGCTATAGACAAAAAGTGGATAGAATTAAGTTTGTGGCAAACTTTGTCCTCTTTAACTTTTGTGGGGGACATTTCTTTTGGTAGGACCCACAGATTCCGAGATATTAACGGAAAACTAATAAAAAGTTACTTATTTTGGGGTATTTTATGATCTAGCAAAGCCAGCTCACCTCCAAATAATCAGGACTTTTGATATAGTCATTACTAGACTTACCCGAACAGCCTTACAAAGTTTCAAGACTTTCGGATTTTATTCCACTACTTACCAAGTTTGAACCTTCGTTGACCAGACTAAGTGGGAGATTTTTAATTCTAAGCGTAAAAACAAACTGATGTGTTCATTGTACATTCTGATGAGTTTTAAGACGCAAGGGTACCGTTTGATTATAAAGATTGCGATGCATTAAGGAGCGGATTTCCACGTGCGCTTTCCCATTATATTTTTAAGCGAGGCGGCCATTTGTGGGCTGGTCCCTTGCCTTCTATACAGCGCGAGGCATAATCGTCTTTCCGGAAAATCGCACAATTGCAAGAACGTATACAGTATAACGGAAAACCGTCTAACACGAAATTCTTATAATGGGAAATCGTCTATCGTTCCTGCCTCGATCGTACTGCCGCGCTTGCTGCGGCTATGCATATAACCTCAGAAACTGCAACCATATTATTGTCCAGTTACATGATTATCCATTATACGAAATTCCGTTTCGATGATTTTCCAAATTTTTGTATTTAGGCAGATATTAGACAATTGTCCTACTAGACGATTTTCCAGTTAAGACTTCCGTCCGACGCCGATTTTATACCAAGTGTCGGCCTTTAAGTGGATGAACGTTGATTTAATGGAAAGAGTTTAACACAATGGATGTCATCACGGGTATATAAAGTTCAAAAGGAACGAGAAGTAACGAACTCTCGTTCAGCATATTCCGTCGTTTGCGGGTCACGTGAATAGGGATGTTTTTAAAGTCAGCGGCTTGCTTGCTGAGCGCTGAGTTTGCTTGGTCTCGGCTTCCTTCGCTTTTCCCATTTTCAAGCTGAGATTAAAAACGACGTTAGTTGAAGCTTACTAAGTACAAATATGGTCGACAGTGACAATATCAGTTATTATAACTCTTTTCTCTGTTTTATGGCATAGCATTCAAGATGAGAGTGAACACTAAGCAATTGAACTGCTGGTAGCTATCAATATCGTGCTTATCACGCACGTATCATGTAGATTTGTCGCATATAATGCGATTGTTGTTCTGCGGCAATGGCGCATGCGCATATCTTGCCTTCATATTATCTGCGTAAGCTCAGCGAACTCAGCACCCTTTTTCTTCGCTAACTTGGCTGCCAAGCTGCTGACTTTAAAAACTACGAAAATGTTTCTCAGTGGCAAGCGGCTTGAATTAAAAAACGGGAAAGCGTGCCCCGCTTTCAAGCGACACGTGACCCGCTGACTTTTAAAACATCCCAAACATCTCGTTCCCAGACGGTATGTAGCAGCGGCAATGATAGTGCATGTGGTACACCCCGATATTTCAAAGAATTGTGCATACTTTGATTGGGATATATGCCATTTTGCATGTGGGTACCTTAGGCCAATACTAAATTTTTCAGAGGGAGAGCCACCTCAACCTCATTTTCCATGTAGAACACCAAAATGGCACCTCCCCCCCCCCCCAAAAGGAGAGTACTCGGTTATTTGGGGTAGCTCCTTATCCGCCAACAAATCGAAAGGGTAATGTGAAGCAAAAACGTTCAGCACACAATTCTGTATAGGAAAAGTGATATAAATTTTTACGTAAAAGTAACGCTTGAAGCCCAAAATCGTAATTTAAAGGACACACCCTTAATTCGCGTGAACACTCCTTTTTCAATTGGTTGTTCAACGTTCAAAGTGCTATTACGAGCCCTCTAATAGCCCGAAATGGACATGCTTAGGATTTTCTGAAAGATAGAGAGCTATTCTTTCCATCAATCCTAACTAAAATTATTATTAAGCCTTTGCATAGGAACCGTGCTATGCTCATTTAAAGGCGAAGAGATAATGGCGTAGCTGCAAAATCGTAAGTTGATTTTCGAATTCGTAGTGCTCTTGCGAACTCTCTAATGGTCCGAAACTGAACTTTGGACAACCAATTGAAAAAAAGGAGTGTTCACCGTTGATGTCCTTTAAATACGATTTTGGGATGCAAACGTTACTTTTACGTAAAAATTTATATCACGTTTCCTGTCCAGAATTGTGTGCTGAACGTTTTTGCTTCACATTACCCTTTCGATTTGTTGACGGTTAAGGAGTTACAGCAGCAAAAAAAATCTGTTTTTTTTT
>JAHWFP010230962.1:27713-47026 GCA_023313725.1 Lithobius niger
ATTTTGGTGTCTACGTTGAAATTGAGGTGGCTTCCCCTTTGAAAAACTTTGCATTGGCTTAAGGTACCCACATGCAAAGTGTAATATTCCAATCAAAGTCTGCA
This sequence comes from Lithobius niger, assembly GCA_023313725.1. Classification (NCBI taxonomy): domain Eukaryota; kingdom Metazoa; phylum Arthropoda; class Chilopoda; order Lithobiomorpha; family Lithobiidae; genus Lithobius; species Lithobius niger. Next base: position 27,818 of record JAHWFP010230962.1, read on the forward strand.
CAATATTTTACTGTACCACATGCACTATAACGCCATATTGGTTACGAGGGTAGCATTCGGAGGGGTAACTACAAGGGGCACTAGACTAAAATGAACGTAAAAGCAACCGAAGTCAAGCCTAAGTCTAAGTTAAAAAGAATTTCTTAGGCCGGAAAAAAAACGTTGTTTTGTGTTGGGGAATATTTTTCCCCAACACTTATACTACTCAGGCGTGTTTACCTGAAAACATATTGCTTGTGCGACTTGGCCGTAAGATTTAAGTTAACAATGCTATTGCCCCCTAAACAATGTAACTGCCCCTTAATAATGCTAAGTAACTTATCCTTGTCTGTACTGTTCTTAACCGTTGGAGTTAATGCTGGTATGGCAGCTCTCCTCCCTCTTCAGCATGATTAATGCCTCTATGAACGTTTTACGAACTTTGGGAATCGTCTAGGGATGCCGATTAATGCAGCCCATATTCTTCTCCTAAGTTCAAATGTGTTACAGACTTCTACTCGATTCGTCTAAGCATGTGTTAAGTCGCAAACAGTAGCGTTTAAATGTCCTGGATGCGAGGAAAGAGTTTGCTTCTCAAGCAAAAGACCTACTGGAGTAGCCACTGTGTATGTTGGTTCCCGGTTCACGCCAGTTATCACTCATGCCAGGGAGTTATTGCCTCTTCGGCCGCCCGCGCACTGGGCGGCCAGGTCACGCGGCCAATCGTCGCGGCCAAAAAACACGCCGACGTGCCGCACGGCCACGTCCGTTTTTCATTGATAATTCTCGATCACGTGGTAAAAAAAGAACACGGAGAGACAATGGTCGCCCTGTGGCCGCCCGGGATCCCAGTGGCCGCGGCGGCCAAGTGCGCGTTGCTACAAATACCGTAAAAGCATTCTCGTTGGCCGCAGCGACCTGGCCGCCGTGTGCGCGGGTGCCCTTAGCAATGCTTTGGTAAAATAAGGTTCGTGCAATGTTAAATCAACTCTCCTGAAGCCAGGAAGGTAAATCCAGAAAGCTACTCTCTCAATTGACCTTGTGACGAGCGGTGAAATCCAAAGCAAGACTTCGTACGCTCGTGGTCTGATGCATGTACTTTTTAATCGCTTTAGAAGCACTATTTGTTATTGTGTGTATACATTAGCTAAAGTACATATAATTAGGCCGCTAAAAGTTAATCAAGTGGTTCTCAGGAGCACACGCATGGGTTTTTTCTTAGTGCATGAAACATTTTTTATGACATTGTCTAAAAATTTAAAAAAAAAATCCGATTACGCATCAGCACTTTCACCAAACATTTCCTGGAACCGATGACCACATCAGCTCTTGCTCCATTCACATGTTAGCCTCGAAATGAATCTATGGGTCGTTCAGAGGCACGTCACAACTAAAAACTTGCACCTAAGAATGACTCTTATGAAATGTGTAATTTTTGCACACTCATCATGGCATTAAAACGTAGAGATTGCACTTCACAACAAAATCCAAGATGCTGATTTCGTTTTGTTTGTTTTAAAAAAAAAGCCTTCGCCCGCATCTGAAAAATCACGAATAAAACGAAAAAAACAACGTCAAATTTTTTTTGAGTACCACTCCCGAGAACCACTTAATGTTTATCGAACTTAGCTAAATCAAATTAACTTTAGATTTTCTTTTAATGAATGAGGGACTCCCAGTGTGAAATAAAAAACACAGCTTTAATTTTCGGAACTGATGTACGGTATTTCCTTTATCAAAAGTAAAATCTCAAAAGGAATCTCCGTAAAGGTTCGCCAGAAAATCGGTCTCTTAATGACCGTCGAACCTTCATTGTGACCTGGTTAACTTTTGTACCATAAAATCCATCAACCACATAAAGAATTTCGAATAGATGTGTATTCCTGGTAGTGATAGCTCAGTGGGCGTCGGTGCATAGACTTGGAAAGATCCTAAAGCGGCACCGTGTTTAGGTAAGGGTGGAATTTTTATTGAAAATAATTTTATTGGCTATGCATTAAAAAAAAGGGGGGGAGTCACGAGCCATTGTGTTATCAGTTACTGTATTCTTTCACTCACTGTTTTTCACGTTTTTCATATTTTTATTTATGGTAATTTCATTGTTGATGGTGGGTCTTTAACATAAGGGGCCATCCATATATTACGTCACGCTTTTTGGCCTATTTTAAAACACCCAGTCACCCCTTTATCACAAATGTCCCAAAATTTAAAACACCCCCCCCCTTAATAATTATGTTAGAATTCTGCAATCACCCACCCCCATGTAATACTTGAAAGTACTGTACATTTGCTTACACTAAAATTTATCGCATTTTTGTTCAAATTTTTTAAGAGCCCACGGGTTTAAATCTTGGAGCTTTTCTGTGTGCATAAATGGAATTGCATAGACTGAACTATTATTGGGGTATGTAGCTTCGGGCCAGGGCCCAGTAATTTTAATCCGACCTCACTAGCAGGCATGTGTCTGTTAACTGTAAGCAACTAAAAGCATATTTTGTAAGGGTGGGCCGATCCCGAATACCGATTCAGAATGCTTCTGGATCGGCAGAAAAAATCCAGATAGATCGGTAATAAATTAAATTGAACATATTTTCACTTCTCGTCGACCGAATTTGACGTTTGAATACACCATTTTGAATGCTTTTTCACCAGTTTTCCAATGGTCCAAACCCCAAGCAGCTGTGTCTTATTGTTTAGAAATTACAAGGCACATTTGTAAAAAATGTTTACTGGGGTTGTGTGTTTTAAAATGATTGTAGCCTGCAATACTATTTTAAACCAATATTACCGGGATTTGGTATCAGTAATCAGGATCGGGATTTGGTATCAGCCGGTTTCGTTTAATGATCGGCTCGGGTGGAAAAAAAAGCTGATGGGCCTAGCCTTAATATTTTGTCATGTTGATGTTAAATCCCAATGCAGCTGAAATTCAAATTGAGGAAAATGTAAGAGAAAGGTGCAGGAATAAAGAAAAACGAAAAGTTAAAAGATGAGTGTCCACCATTCATAGAGAGAAAGATGCATCAATAACGTTTTCATGATACTCTCCCGCTAAGTACCTAGCTACTTTGGCAGCCTTTCCTTGGTTGAATGATATCACTACTTTCAAATGCTGACCCTTTTTACCCACTTACTTGTTCCGGCACTTACTTGTTGATTGTCGCCATCTTGATGGTGTTCGTCGTCGTTTCCATCTTCCGCATGACATTGCGCGTCAGCTGGGCGATAAGTCTGTCCTCCTGTCCGGTGTTTTTTAATTTTTGCAGGAGGTACAGATGTATGACAAGATTTAGATTAGGGGTTTGAATAACATCTCTGTAATGTGTGGTGCAGTGGCAACCCGGACCACTGCACTGTGACTGAGGTTGGCGCTAATGACCAAGTTGCCGACGCGCCATTAAGCCTCAACCCCCCCCCCTTTTGCCCAAACAGCAAAGAAAGCGGAGCCTGCTCCAAAACGTCGACAGTGGAAGTGACGACGGCCCTAGTTTTCCTAAATAATGCGCCAAAAAAAATGTGAACATGAAAATGTGATGCAAGATTGTGACGTCACTCTTTGGAAACACCCCCACCCCCAACCCCCAGAGTGTGACATAATATATGGACGGCCCTAACCTACCATCGACGTGTTTTGTTTCATAAATTGGCCAACAAATGACATGTCGACAGCACAACGGTCAAAAGCTTATTTACGTTTTTTTTTTATTTTAAAAATCCATTGACTTGCGTTCTTTTTTTTTTTGGTTGAACATTACTTGGCGAGTGGTGACAGCAGAAGCGGATTATGGGTTGGTGGGTTAATTTTTTTGTCTCCCTCTTTCTAGGTCTTAAATGTACGTTCTTCCCCGGATTAAGCCAACATTAAAACGTAAACGCGACGCACGCAAGGAATACGTAATTAGTTTCACGAACCGAAACTGTAAAACAAGTCCTCAAAGTTCTATAAAACTCGGGAGCCTAATCCTTTGTCATGACCGCGCCAAGACAGTATGTAAGCAGAAGCACACATAAAAATTCTCAGACGGATAAATCGCGACCCCTTTCAACTCCGTACAAAGGGCAAACAAAGAGCCTGTAAACGTATAAATAAAGACCCCTCGTAGCATCCAGGGACTGCAATGAAGACCAGTAAAACATGGAACTTTTTCAATGGATTTTTAAAATGGATTCTAGATGGCCGCCTACTGGTCTTCACTACAGTACCCGGATGCTACGACAGATGTTTTATCTAGATACACGCTAGTGTGTCGCGCCAAGTTAGGCAACAAACATCACATCAATTCTAATTGTCGACAATTACAAACCATTGTAGCGCAACGCCATAGCATAAGTGGCTTATATCCTGAAGCATTGTTGAGTACATTTCAGCTACTTGGGGAAAAATAATGCGGCACAAAAGGCTTAAATTGTGCTAAAATGGAGAGCAATGACCCACCTCACAAAAGTTAGCTTGCGTAGGAATACCAGCTACGAAGCTTTCAATGCAAAATTTGACACTCAATAACTTTGCAAATGTGTTACTTTTTATAGTTTCTAGCTAGTCCGCTCATCCCTATGTTAATTCCTATCATATCAAAAACCAAAACTGGTAAAGGGCCGCCAAGTTCCGAATGGTTCGGCCCTTGAAAGGAGTGATATCAACACACCAAAACATTCGCCAAGTTAATCGCACCGCTTAATAATTCGAAGGTTAAATGAAAACTAGAACATTGCTACTTTCGGTATGTTCAAGTTTTCATTTAACGTCCAAAGTATTATTCGGTGCGATAAGTTGGCGAATGTTTTGGTGTGTTGATATCACTCCTTTGATTCAGACTCCATTCGGAACTTGGCGGCCCTTTTACCAGTTTTGGTTTTTGATATGATATCACTCCTTTTTTTTTTAATTGTGTATTGACTCAACTCCACTACCGTGCAGATGTGTAATAAAGTGCCACGTCAACAAGAAATTGGTTTTCAACAATTTGCAACTACCTTTTGCCTATAGGCCGAACCATTCCCAACTTAGTCACCTCTTTATTGGCTTTTGGTTTGGTTTTAATTTTGTTGTAATTTGTTGTATTTAGTTAGTCTTGGTGTGTTGATATCACTCCTTTGGAGGGCCGGACCACTCTCAACTTGGTGGCCTCCTTACCAGTTTTTGGCTTTGTTTATTTTACTCTGTTTTTACACTTGGTTTATTTTTCGTGAATTGGACGTGAATACAATTTCTTTACAACGTTGTTTAGATTTATTGTGATACACTAGTGTGTGTGTAGGCACGTACGTCAGTAAACACGTTCCCCTTGTCGGAACTTTGGCCGTCCAATGAGAGACGATGCCGACAATACTAACAATGGTTATAACAATATTTCGTACTTACGCGCCCTCCCACGCCATCCCTGTTACGCCCCCAGGCTCCAAACCATAAAAGGTACGCAGTTCGTATTGTAGTGCACCCATTCGTTCAATTTCATAGCTGGAAGCCTTCCCGTTATCTCGGAATCGATGAATAATCACCCTATGGGATTTAACATGGGGATAGCGGACTAGCTAGCTAGCTAGTAACACATTTTCAACGTTATTGAGGGGCATATTTTGCATTGAAAGTAGCATAGCTGACATTCAAACACGAGTTAATTTTTGTCAGGTGGGTCATTGCTCTCGATTTCAACACAATTTAAGCTTTTGTACCGCATTATTATTTTTCCCCAAGTACCTGAAATGTGCCCAACTATGCTTCAAGATATAAGACACTGACGCAATGGCGTCGCGCTACAATGGTTTACAACCTCGACAATTGATGTGATGTGATGTTTGTTGTGATGTTTGTTGCCTAACTTGGCGCGACACACTAGCGTGTGTCTAGATAGGGTGATTATTCACCGATAGTGAGCTAGCGGGAAGGCTTCCAGCTATGAAATCTGACGAACGGCTGCAGTACGGCTGGGGGGTGTAACGGGAATGGCGTGGGAGGGCGCATAAGTACGAAAGTATTGTTACAACCATTGTTAGTATTGTCGGCATCGTCTCTGCCGCCAAACTTCGGACAATGACAATGTGTATACTGACGTGCGTATCTAGACACACACTAGTGTGTCGTCACAAATCTAAACAACTTTATCAAAGAAATTGTGTCTACGTCCAATTCACGAAAAACAAGGTGTCAAAATAAAGCCAAAAACTGGTAAAGAGGCCACCAAGTTGAAAATGGTTCGGCCTTACAAAGGAATGATATGAACTAAATAAAAAAACAAATTAGAAAAATGAAACAAACCCCAAAACTGATAAAGAGGCGACTAAGTTGAGAATGGTTCGGCCTCTCAAAGGAGTGAAATATGAAATTAAAATATTACAAAAATTACCACTCAAGCCATTGTTGACGTGGCACTTTATTACACATCTGCAGGCTAGTTGAGTTGAGTTTAAAACACAATTTTAAAAAATAAGTGATATCATATCAAAAACCAAAACTGGTAAAAGGTACCGCCGAGTTCCGAATGGTTCGTCCCTTCAAAGGAGTGATATCATTCAACACACCAAAACATTCGCCAAGTCAAATGTAAAAAACCCGAACATTGCTACATATTTCCATAGTCTCGCCGGGCCAATCATCGCAGCCGTGAGTTAAAAATCGATAACCGTGAGTTTCTCACCAATAACTATTATTAAGTTGGATTTTTAGTTATCGAGCAGCATTTCTACTGTCGGGAATTTTAACCGGTCGGAATTTAGACCCGTCGAGATTTCGGTCTGTCGGGATTTTGACTGTCAGGATTTTGGTGCCGGGATATTTATTAACGGTATTTCGACTGCCGGGATTTCGACCGGACCCAGAAGGCAGCCCCAAGCAACCGTGGTAGAAAAAAATCGTGGTTTTCAGACTGCTCTAACTCGAGAGGACTGCTCTGCATCCATAGCAGGATGAATTCGACGTGAGAATTAATGTGATGTTGTAGTGACGCTAGACCCTAGTTTGAGAAACCCAGTGTGTCTAGTATAGATCGTATCGCGCTGAGATAATCTTGGATAAGATGAGTTGTGATGTTATCGTTGGCTCTTATCAGACAACACACTAGCGTCCGTCCTGCGGCTAATATCGTAAATGGTTGTTGCGTATAAAGCAGCTTGAGAGAGTCAAACCCACTCACTGCTCACTGTCGCAATAATATAGGCTTGTCGATGACTTCGCAAATTACAGCCTAAACACACCCCCGTATGTTAAGTGTTGACAGTCCACGCCCACTCCTATTATAGCGCGTGCCCTTGGCTCAAGACGTGTCGTTAACAAAAAAAAAGTAGTCGAAACAGGAAGTGAAACTGGTACAAATCTGAAGATCTCGTCGTAGCATGGGCAGCAGTACAAACATACGACGGTGGCGATTTACTGCCTTGCACTATAATAACAACCATGCGACCGTGTTGTTAAACACTAAAGAGTAGAGAGCAGGATATAAGGCGGCTGTTTTGGAACAACTATATGTCCTTAAAATCAGTGAAACAAGAAAAACCCATGCACTGTAACGTATTTCCACAAAGCACTATCCAGGAGCCTTACACTCGCCTATCAAAAGCAACTATAATCAAAATCGTATCATACTAAGGTTCATAATCATACCGCACTTTATTCATGACCAGTTCAATGCTATCTGAGGGAAATCAGTTAATGATAAATAGGGCATGACGCTTGCAACGCAAAAAGAATTCGTTACATTGTACAGTAAAAACTTTAAAGTAAAGACAACAAATCAAACTATGGATGGGTTAATATGATGCTCCAAAATAAATCCAACAATGTAATTAAAAGAATAGTACTCTATTAAAAAAAAAAAACACTAACAAATATTTTGATTGGCTGTTTCTGTACAAAGTGACGTGCAAATGTGGAGAAACCGGAAGACGTTGAAAAGGCTGGTGACCTAATTTATTTATTTATTTATTTATTTTTAGTAAACTGCAACTAATCAGTAGACTCAAGAAGGAAATATGACCAACATTACAAGTAAGATATTGGTAATTTAATGGAAGTGATTCCAGCAAATGAAAATCAACTGCCTAATTACATTTTTGCTTTGTTTTGTTTTAAGGAAACACAAACCCTAACTGGGTTATCTGCCCCACGAGGATAAGAGGGACAATTTGGCCGGAAAATCTAGTTTCGTCATGCCACAATCGACATGAGCATGAGGCACCACAGGGCCCTTCTCATCCCGAAAATCGCAGGGGCCGGCCGAGACAGAGACATTTCTTACTTTTCTTACAGTTTTTTTTTTTTTTTTTTTTTTAGTTATTAGGGAGTTCGGACTGCAACCGATCTTCAGCCCCACAAAAAGATACAGAACAACACAACAACACAAGGTAACTTAGTGCAATGACAATAGCATACATACAGTCAAGAACAGAACTTACCCGACGCACTGCAACAGGCCGCTACTGCCTTCAAACACTTAACATTTTCGCTCCTCCCATGTGGCGACACTGACGACAACGATTGAACCTCTCCTGGGAACCCATCCAGCCCGAGCAACTTGAAACAACACGGGCATCCCATTTTGCCAGTAAACAATTCAGAGCCACGTGACCCAACCGCACCCTAGATACCAACACAACGGATCCACGCAGAAGAAGATCCACTCTGCAGGATACGATATGGCAGGATGGAAGTTGAAGTACTGAGAACCCGCAGCTTGCTCGAACCACGCATCCTCCCACCTGCTCAGAACCACCCCATCAACTACCGAACTATACTTCTTATTCCTCCTTATACGTTGAGTTAATTTAAAAACATGGACACACACACACACTGGACCATCCTGTCCTAACAAAGCTCACGAAACTACAGAACTAAAAGAAAACTAACACAATAGAGGGCAAACTAACGAACACAAAATAAACTCAATAGTAAGTAACTGAGTAGTTGACTGGGAAAACTGGAGGAAAGCAATCTACTGGACTCGTGACAAACCCTGACCACTACACGTAGTACACACAGAGGGCTGGACAGCATACGTGGGCTTACTGGCATTAACCTTAGTTTACCACCCACCATACCTACAACTTAGCCCATTTCAAAATTTACTTGGAGCACTCCAAGAGAAGACGGCAATTGATTTTCAACCCCCAGCACAAAAACACAGGCCCGAATGCCAACCCAAATGCCCATCCATTGAAGGCCAAGTGCCCCAACCTCAACCGGGATATCACCATCCCCTCTCTTCTAGTCAAGGAATCCAAGTCCTGCAGCTGATCAGCCGCCGAGAGTAAATAGATCATAGCCTTTGTCTTCACCAACCCAGTCTTCATTCCACCATGACAGAAGAGCCAATTATTCAAAACGCCCCACTAACCCCACAGGAAACCTCACAACTAAGGCTTCTTCGTTGTCCGAAATATCCAAAGCCAACTGATTAGCCAATTGGTTGGCCTTGTCATTAAAATGGCCACATACACATTGACACCTGCCTGCCAGGCATAAAAGACCTTAAACCGAATTTCTAAGATCGTCACGTCGTAATGCCCAAGTCCAGATACTAGAATCGAGCTGCCAGTAAACACGGCTGCCTGGGATCCAGACAGTATAATCAGTGGTAGATCTAGGCTGGTATACGTGGTGGGTTTATCGCATTATCAGAGGGGAGCTAAGCCAAGCCAGTTGCCAGTTGAGCCAAGGGGGTGCCAGAAAGTACCAAACTGTTAACGTGGGGGTGCTGCTACAACCCCAACCCACTATCGTGCTTCTCGATAGCGTTCCGCCCGATATTGCGCCTATCAGCGGTTGAAACGCTTGTTTGCTCGTAAGTACAACTTCGCGTATGTTTTGTTTATCGCTGTTGGCCCTGAATTCAATTCTACCTGCTCGTGACCTTACGTCACTTAGTTACCTATGTCACTCCTTCATCATCGATCTTGACGTAAATTTTATGTTATCTAAATTATTTTACGTATAAAACAATAAATAAAACCTTAGATACTACTTACCTTAATAATTCAGTTTAATTCTTACTCATGATACTTACCGTTGTGTGTATTTTGCTTTGGTTAAGCTCTTTAAGTAAAAATTATTTATTATGATCCCGAATAGGATCCCGAAACAAGATATGGGAAGGTATTGTCTCTTGAACTAACTAAAAGCGATACCACCATTGGATCCACCACTGAACATCGTGAAACACATTACTACAAGCGACAACCTGATATTAGTGACTACAGATATTGCAGCCAACTTAGCCAAGAAGACAATGGGCATCTCAATCAACCTCCTTCTACAACAAAGATTATTTACTGGTACAAAATCTGAAACAGGACTCACAATGCCAGATTGCATGCAGGACCAGACCAACACACACTCAAGCAAGTCACAACCCCATACCCACGGTGGAGCAATGAGCCGTACTAGAGCTAACTGAAACCGACACGAAGAAAAGTCCAAGAACAGCTGCACCCCGAAGCTACTGCTACCTCCAGCAAACGATGCGCCCCAACACGAAGGGAGTAATAGTCATAAAAAGGGATACTGCAGATGGGGTGCATGCATCCCTGAACGAGACAGCGCAGTACAAGACCAGCACAAAAGTTATCCAGCACACCACATCTGCGGAACAATGCAGTCTTCAACATGAAGCACAGGAATGGACATAGTGTGAAAGCACCCAGAGATACTCAATCACGGCCACCTGGACACCATGGGTTGCAGATGAAAAGCCACGCAAGAAAGGCAGATGGAAAATGGAAATACACCCTTCTCTGCACATAACTTGTGAAGAATCCGGTATAATGTCCCATTTGTGCATTACATCCTTGCTAACAATAGCGAAGGTAACTTCGAACGTCACAAGACCTGTACAATACTGCTACCCCTGCCCCTCAAGACAAGCAGACGTCCAACTAACCCCTTAGGTACCTAACCTCATCTACTCTGTGCACCCAGGCCCCTCCAACGAAAACCATTTTGTTTGCATAGTGGACATTTATTTTACACCACTAGTAACTGATTGTGTCTTTGTAGGTATTGTAGTCAATGTCACAATAAATAGTTAGCTAATTGGGGAACCCCTACGAACATACGCAAACCATCTGATCATGCTAGGCCCACGTTTTATGCAGCTGAGAGAATCGCCCGAACAAATTGGCTCGAACACTGATCAGCGCTGGTGGCATTTAACATAAACCTTGGATCATTGCTTCAGCTGCTCTGAGCTTTCAGACCTTGCTACGAGCACAAATCGAATCCCAAGTGAAATGAACAGTTAGCTTATGGTTAGCGCATCTGAAACCTTGTAAACATTTACAAATTTGGGGGGAAAGGGGTCTCAGGGAAGTTAGACTTTTGGAGATAGTCCAACAACCGAAAGTACCCTTTTTTTAGGCCTTCAAAATTACATATTTTCCCTGTACCATTTAGTTTGAACACTGATTTGTTTCTGAATTCCCCCTTCGAGATTACTAAACGTATTCATTACCGGTTGTATTTCCTCTGCATTCCCTACCCATCTAAGTGATGATCGGTCTGTTAGTGAATTAGTTTTTGTTGTGAGCTTCCTATTTTGATACACAGCTTGGTTCGCAACCACTAATCCTATACAGGCATGGCGACTGAAATTTTAACCCCAATGCGCTGATGATTTTGGGGGTGCCACCTCCTAGAAAGATAATTCGGGCATTGAAATCGGAGTAGGCACTAACACCTATGGGGTTTGGGGGAGTGCTATAAGCGTCCACAGCGGGACCCAGGGCAGCACTCTGGAAGCCGATGCATTTTTAAATCGCCAAGAGATTTTTCTGGATTCTGGAATACACTTAGCTTTGGTTTAACATTTTGTAAGCAATTTTTTAACCTCTTATGTAAGGAATTAAAAACTCCAAAGCAGTTCCGGCACCAGTTTGTTGTACACTGATGTCAAGTCATATGACAAATGAGAAGCACTCTTGGCAGTGTCGAGTTAGCTTAGCGCTCTGGGGAATTAGAGGCAAACCACAAAGACCCAGATTCAGTTCCTGGACTCATGATGACAAGGGATTTTTTTTTTGTCATTATTGCTGCTCAATTGTCATCCTTATCCGTTTTCGATGTAGGGCCCATTCACTTCCGGTGACCCTCAAACTTTAATCAAGGCTTACAAGGCGTACGTCAGAACTATATTGGAAATGCGAGCCAGGTGTGGTCCCGATACTTGGTTAAAGATATTATTAATATTGAGGGGATTTAAGAGGTTAAGAGAACTGTCTTATCAAGGTAGACTCCTGGATGATAAACTGGATTCCCTTGAGCGCGATGCCTCAAGATCGATTTAATCTGAACTTTTTTTTAATCATTCATTCATAACAAGATTAATTCTGATTTAACAAACTTGTTCACGCTTCGTGAAGCATCTATAAGGAGAGACCACAATTTTAAGTTGTTAGGGCGCATTTACGCAAAGACTCGCCTTTGCATTCTCGCAGCTAGAATTTAATCGCGATAACAAAAGTGTCATTGCCATGGTAACAACGCTACTGAATTAGCTAAATCCGCCGTCGTTTGCGTAAATGCTTCAAGTCTTATAATCCATGATAATAAGATAAAGAATTCCTCCTGATCCTGACGAAACATTTTCATGGTCGCTTCAGAACTCGTATTATTGACTGTTTTCTTTGCGAGTAGACAGAGCTAAAACTGCCGCCATGTTGGAATTTCACATGATTTTTAGCTTCTAGCTGCGAGAATGCAAGGGCGAGTCGGTGTGTAAACGCGCCCTTAGTTGTTGGAGCTAGATTAGATTGACAGAAGTTTTTCTATGCTAATAGTGTGGTGGCAGCTTGGAACACCTTACCTGATGATTTCGTTAATGGCACCTCCGTGGATCGGTTCCAACAAAGTTAAACAAATTGGACCTTTCTAAATTTTGATTTGATATTTTATTGAGCCTACTCGGCCTTTAAGCCATCCGCTCAGTCTATAAACTACTTACATACTAAACCAGAATCAAAACAGTACAAACTGACCAAGATGCACAGCCGTGACCCTGCCCCCGTGGGAATGCGTAGGGGCATGAAACCACCCAGGGAACACAGATCTAGAGTTACATATCAAACCTGCGTGTAGCCCGGCTGAAACCCAGGACTCGGCCCAATCTTCCCCCGCCGGGCGGAACATGAGGCAGGACCCCAAGGACCTTAGCCAACGGTTCCCCCCTCCCCAACACAAATTGCCGTTGTGACGCCCATCGGGGACATTCCAATAGATATTGCCCGACTATCTCCGGCCCACCACCACAAACACACTCTGGCGACCTCGCCCACCCCAAGCGGGCGAGATGGGCCCGAAGCAGGACATGGCCCGTGCGCAACCGTGACAACAGGCCAGCATCCCTGCAGGAAAGACCGTTCAGTAACCGCGGAGCAGCAGTCCAGGGATGCAAAGAGAAGAGTCGTCTCCCCGTCGCACCCATAGCCCAAATCACCTCCCATTCCCCCTGCACAGCCCTACCAACCACAGGCCTCAAATCACGTGGACCGAGAGCCACGCGTACTTCACTGCAACCGCCCTCTGCACCTCGGTGAGCCAGGGCATCAGCCTGCTCAGTACCGAAAAGCCGTGAGTGCCCCTTCACCCACCCGATCGACACAAATATGCCTCGCAGACCCAAAGTGTTTATTCTCCTCCCTACCTCCCGTGTGATTGGGTGTGAACACTGGAGCGTCCGGAAACACCTACCCCAAAAAACCCAACCCCGCTAGAAAGTCTGTCACAACACAAAATTCCGAGAAACCCAGTTCCGACCCCATCAACAGCCACAGAGACTGCAACCAACTCGCCCACAAAAGCTGATGGGAGAGCACAAACGGTGTACCCATACTCCAAATGTAGCTCTGGGATGCACACCCCTACTCCCCCATTGCACAAAGGAAGCATCACAAAACACACGGGTACAGGTACCCGGCAGACGCACTGGAACCTTAGGATCCAGCATGGCCGATGCAGCAGCACCACACCACACCCACGGGACCGGAGTATGCACAAACACCGGCAACGGGTAGGCACCAAGACAACCATGATCCAAGAGGGAAACACCTAGCCCTGGAGCACCAAGCAGCACCCGGGCATCAGGGGACAAGAGCCGATAATCGCAAAGAATGTGAGCAAGAGGATCCGTCTGGCCCCTCGCAATTGCCCGCAGGCAGAGCCTCATTAGTAACTCCTTTGCCTGGAACAACACAGGTTGCTCCCCCGCCTCAACATGAATAGTATGAACAAGCGTCGAAGGCAAACAGCCTGTAACCACCCGCAAGCAGTTATTCAGAGCAACCTGCAGCCCATCCATAACCCGCCGCGAGGCAGCTAAAAGCGGGGCATGAAAATCCGCACATGACCGCAAGTACACCCTGTATAGGTTCACAACCGTCCTGCACAGTGCCACCGACCTATTGCCGACCAGCGACTTCAACACTCCGAGCCGGGTCGAGAGGTTCCTGCAAACAGCAGCCACATCATGCACCCAGCTAAGCTCAGAATCCAACCAGAAATCCAGATACCGGACCCTCTGGGAGAACTGAACCTGGGTGCCATTCACACAGAGAGATGCCTCACAAACTTGACCCCGCTTAAAAACCATGAGCTCAGTTTTGGCGCTGGCTAACTGGAGACGCCTGGCTGTGAAAGCTCTAGAGCCGTTACTAATAGCAGCCACCAGTGCCGCCAGGATTACCGGCAGATCCCTACCTGTGAGCCAGACAGCCACGTCATCAACATAAGCCACGATGTTGACAGCCAAACTCATTTCCACGAGGACAGCATTGATGACAACAGCGAAAAACACTGGGCTGAGGCAGCTCCCCTGGGGAAGCCCTCGGCAGTGTCTCTAACCCCTGACCAAAAAGGCCCGACCCTAGTGGCAAAAGCCAGCCGCCCAAGCAGGGCAATGACTGCAGCCCTCACCTTGTGGCTAACCCTCAGCCCGTCAAGCTCATGGCCAACCCACTGAACATCCACCATGTCATAGGCTGCTCTGATATCCAGGAACACAGCCATAGCAAAACAATCATTTAGCTATGCCTCGCGAATCTCGGATTCCAGAAACAGCATTGCATCTTGTGCCCCCCCAGTGCTTACAAAAGCCGAATTGTGCACCAAATAGACGCCCCGAGCCCTCAAGTTGCCACACAAGCCTGCTCACAAGCATCCTCTTGTACACCTTCCGAGCACAAGACAGAAGACACAAGACACAAGACAGCCGGTGACTCGCAACGGCTGAACGGACTTTACCCCTGTCCAAGACTGGAGTCAAGATAGAAAACATCGAAGACTGAGGCGGGGGGGGGGGGGCGGTCAAACCGGCTTTGGAAGAGACCGTGCGCAGCAGCCCTCATCCCCCAAAGCCTGCAGATCCTCGTACGATACCCCGTCAATGTCCGCAGCACTGCCAGTCCGGCAGACAACTCAATTCTGGTCAGTGGGGAATCAGAACCGTCTTCTCCACCTTGGTCCCCCATTCCCCCCGTGGGGGGTGGGTCCCTCGGGGAAATCGTACACTGAGGCAACGTTGGCATTGAAGCATCAGCCATGCTAGATCCACGCTGAACCTCACCAGACCCACCAAAAAACCAAGAAAGCGTAGGACGGGCATCCTGTGGCCGCACAAGAGCCCAAACCTTCGAGATCAGTAGGCCCTCTGAGACCCTAGCGCAGAGCCTGGCCCCAAAAAGCACCTTCTCCTTAAGGAGGAGAAACCGCATTTCCTGAGCAGTGCCGAATACAGGCCGGCGACCACCAAATAGCATTGAGCCGAGCCCTACTAGCCGACAAATGCCCCCCCCCCCCCGATCCTTACCCACTTTTCCACCCATGGCGCAAAATCACCAGAATCAACACTAGGGCGGGCCAGGCGAGCCGGCACACCAAAAACCCTCCTCCCTCCGATACCCCAAGTCAGCGCAACAGGGAAGTGGTCACTTCCCCGGAAGTCTGAAGAGACCTCAAATGCGACCCGAGCAGCTTTTAACAATTGTCTTTTTTACTTCAGGCCAGGAATCAGTGGCATACAGCGCTTCCTTGGACCAGATTTCATTTCTCACGTGAATCAAAATTCAAATAATAACAATCTGTGGGATCATTGGGTATGTTTGCTTGTGTTGTGAAACTGCTCTTATATCATTGTTGCTTTTCCTCAGCACTCCACAAAAAACAACCACAAGGGGTAGATTCCACCACGTAGCGTACGAGCTGTTACTCCAACTCCGAACAGGCTCGAGTTTTGCTTTGGAAATGAAACGCACAGATAAAACTTCGTGAAGGCTGCAGCTTTAGTCGTATAGATTTTTCTTTTTACAATATTTGAAATCGTTGCTCTTTAAACAAACTGTTGCAAACAAGCTTGTACACTTTTGATGTGACAACTATTATATGTAGCTGATTTGTACCTCATTAAAAACAGAAATAATTGCAAACTGCTGCGTGGGATTTCTTTACTGAGAAAAAAAAAGTGATCCTAGTAATCGCCCAAATCAAGAGGAGGTTGGGGGGAGGGGGGGGAACAATTAGAGAAATCGGTACATTTCAATTTGCTACTGAAATAAATCTTTAAATCTTCTTAATTGTTCTTGAATCTTCTTAAATTGTAGAGAAGTGCGTAATTTGTTTTACTACATTTACCATATCTAATAAATTTCCGGGCCAAACTTGTGGGGGTTGGGGGCGGAGGAGGCTGTGGAACCAAAATTCTGGGAAAAATGGGTTTACGACGGAACTAACTGGAGGCTGGAAAAACAAACCCAAAACGGGGATAAATATTAACTGATTAGAAAACAAAAAGGAACTCGTTTGATGCTTTTAAGGTAAGGTTTAACTGATCCGCAGTCAAAATAGCAAAGGAACACAAATAAACTTTCCTGTAAGGTTTCAGATACTGCAGTGTTTCAGATACTAGTCCACGTGAAACCTTACTGCTTTTTACCATTTTTGCTTTTGCACAGGATTCATCAGCTTGGTGCATTCTTTTGCTAAACGACAAGAAAATGTTTAAAAACTAATCGTCTCTCTGGGCTTAGCACAGATGTACAGGTAATTTAGGATTCATGCGACTCCGTGAAAACCTGGAAATGTCCTGGAAAGTAATAATGAAATTCCATGCCTGGAAAAGTGTTTAAAAATCTTGAAAAATGATAATGTATCATCAGTAGGGTGATGAATGGAAAGTAGATGACGTGCTTGAAGAACAATGAAAAAATTTAGTCAACAAAGTAGTCGAATGTGTTGCCTTACATTACTTTTCCATTGTTTGGGCACAATTTAAAATGTTTTGAAATTTTGGCTCAGGTTTTATATTATTGTATTTACGTGTGTGTATAATTATTGGATTTCATGTGAACTAAACAGTACAGCAACACTGCAGTATCTGAAACCTAACAATAAAGTTTATTTGTGTTCCTTTGTTTTTTTTGACTACGAATCAGTTAAACCTTACCTCAAGCGCATCAAATGAGTTCGTTTTGTTTACTAATTCGTGCTACTTTGGGGTACCATGCAGTTTAGATTAGCTTGTTTTAATGTTTTGTAGCATTACCAATTACGGTTTGCACAAACCAACATGGAAACAACCCCCCCCCCCCCTCCCCCCACTTGCAGCTGAAGTTTGCTGATTGTGATTGTTGAATAATAACAATGTTTAAAACCATTTAAAACAATCAATCAGGTCGTTTAGAGCTCTCTAACCCTTGAACTACTTGATCAATTAGAAAAGACCTTATGGAAAAAGCACATCTACAGAGCAATACCTGTAAAATGAGCTAAGAACCAGATTTATAGGACAAATAGTTTGATCTGTAGAGAGCGTAGTAGAAACTTGTCATGCCACTCAATTGAACAAGAACAACAAAAGCCAGAAATGAAAATCACGATTCCACCTCAAGTCCAGATGATCCAAACAAATCGAAAATTTACAAATCGAAAATTAATTAAAGTTCGGATACATGCCAACCTACTCCAACATAGCTTATATACTAAATTTGAGTGGAAAATATTGAAAGACAGCAGAGAAATTAGGCATCGAAATTTCGGCTTTAAACATGGGAAGTTTTGGATTAGGTCAAACCATCCCTTACAGCAAAGGTTACCGCCTTTACTAATGAAGAGCACGCCTTTTCATCAGTCAATATTTTCAAGAATAAACTGGATATGTATGTTACTGATGATTTAAAATATGAATTTGTTGACTAGTACAGTCACACGAAAATATTCAACTATTTTTAAAGTTTATCATCACGAATATCTCATTAGGTGCAAAATATTTTTGACTGCTGCATTTGCATAGTGTTTATCAGGATTTACTGGATATTTATTTTGTACATGATCATAGTAAATGTAAAAGTTACGTATCGCCACAATCCGTGGACAAAAGATCAGAGTTAAATAACTAAATAAAAAAAAAGAACCTTAAATCTTTTTCGTAAAAAAAGTGTCTTACGGTTCTAAAAAAAAAGTTTTGATATGTAAACAAGGCCGCCGAAATATTAGCTTTACATTGTGTGGACCCACCCCGGGGGGGGGGTGTGGTGGGGGGGGGGGGGAGAGCAAGTACCTCCTCCACAGACAAAAAATTAAGATTAAAACTGTCGCGTAACTATAATGAGGCAGAAAACGCAACAGCCTATGGGCCCAGCGAGTTTTTTTTTGGAGGGGTGGGGGGGTGGTAGAGGCCCTCACTGGTCCCAATTTAACAATGTATTTGTAACCACAAAAGTAACCACCACGTGGCTGCTACACTCGGATGAAAAACTAACTTTAAGGATATTCCATATACAATTACCGTAAATTCAAACGAAATAACACTTTAAAGTATTGCTTTGTCGCATTAGACGTTGATTTGGTGAATGCGGAGTGCTAAATTTTGCCGAAACGCTTTCAAACTCGAGTTTTACTCTTGTTTGGCCAATGTATCTCCTTTATAAAGTTACCCTGTCCCGTATTTCAACAAATTGGGCAGCTGGGCAGTCCAACAGTGGTTTTCAAAAACGTAATTGTATTTTTTATATAAAGGGGTGGGGGGGGGAGGGTTGTCGCCATTGGGCGCCCGCCTCCGGGGCCCTATTTGAAGTTACGCCACTGGAGTAAAATGAGTAAAAGCAGAGGGCATTCATTAGAAATGAAAAAATTCTGAAAGCTGGCGTTTTAAACATTTCAAAAGCATTGAAATTGATGGAACTTGAAAGTTGTTTTATAGGACTCCGAAATCCCTTAGCCAAATTCTCGGACCCACTTTAAATTTCACCCCCCCCCCC